>JAXGGA010000679.1:0-35000 GCA_038373865.1 Uloborus plumipes
GTCAACTGAACTGCCCAAAGAGATCCTCAAGATCGAGCCTGAGCTTACATAACACGAACAATAAATTTTGAATAGTTTGTAGTTTGCTACATCTTTTTTTAATCCATTGATTATATTTGCTTTCACATGCAGCATTACAATATTTGTGTTTTACCTTCAAATTATAAAAAGATTATACCCGCATTTTATCAATATTGTTATCCATTTGTAAATTATAATAGCCAACTGTATTATTTGATTCGAATTCCCTAGGCACCCAGCACGGGCTTGCTTACATCACGATGTTCTGCTATTTTGGTTGCATTTATAGCAGACACTAGAACTTGTGATTCGAAAAAACAGGAACTTGAAAAGTTGTTGATCAACTCAGAAATGAGGTTTTCTGATTTTGAAATGTCTCTTGCTACTTTCATGAGGATTTCCAAAGAAGGGTCTTCTGAAAGGGCGGCCGGGTAGAATGACGGGTCGTACGGTAACTCCCGTGGATGAAGAGCTGTTTCCGAGATTGGTCAATCTGCCCACTAATCTTGCGACGCCGACTGGAACGAGCAGAGGCAGCGTGATTGCGCCGAGAACTGCCAGTCCAATGGGTCCCAGCTGTCGGTCTTCGGCTGCTATGGCATTGTACAAGGCTGGATCATACTTTGGAAAGAGTTCTGGCTTTTGACTAGGAAAGGCGAAGGTTAGCACGCACAAAGAAATTCCAATGGCAGCCATTTTCACCATCAGAGCTTGCATTCTGATTCTGCAAATAGAAATGAGTTAGTGTGTAATATAACGGCAAAAATAGCTTACTCACAAAACGGTAATGGGAAGGCAGTTGAAATTAAATTGTGAATGCTGTTAATCAGTTCTCTTTTCGCTAGTCAACCTACATTTGCCATCTTCTTTTTCCTAATTCAACGGTTGCGTCTTGGCGAAATATTGTCAAATTTGCCAACAAAACTGGAAAAATTTCATCAAATTTGTACAAGTATAGCTTATAATGATCATGAAAGATATATACAAAATAAAAATAAATAAATAATTTAATAAAACTAAGATTTTAAATACTCTACTTAGAAATTTCATTTAAAAACGTTTTGTCTTGCAAGAATTATTTTTAATAACTGAACTGATAAATGGATTATGTGGAAGGATATTGCAAAATTAATTATTTAGACTAAGTAATAGACGAAAATTTAAAAATAATCGTGAGTGATTTTTCCTTTAACGATTCCGAATAATTGCGCCGTTGAGAGCAAAAGCGGTCTGAGGCATTTTATTTTATTATTTGTATTTTTAACATCGGAGTGGAGTTTTATGCTGTTATCCAAATAAGGTGTAGGTCTGGCTTCAACAATTTGCCGATAGACGGTCATCGTAAAACGGGAATAACTCGAGTACTTCGTGCAAGAGGCACTACTAAACCATTTAATAATTTAACACTAGAATTACAGATGGTGTCATTTCACTCAAGCAAACTTTCTTTGTCAGCTGTTCCTGTATTTTTTAGATACCCTTTTAAATTATTCCTTTCTTCATTTTTCTTAAATTATTGCTCTGTGTTATAATATAAGATTTTCAATTTTGTTTTCGAAAACCCGAACTAAAGGTTTATACTCAGAAATATGGATTGTTGTCATTTTGCGATAAAATAGATGTAAATATAAGGCAAGTGCGGGTATTAAGTTCTGTCGGTTAATAAGGCCAAAGTGACCAAAATACGCTTTAGAACGTTCGTAGCCACTCAAGAATGCAGCTACTCTCATAGATGATGCTTCAAACTGGTTGCGACGAGTACACAGCAAAAAAATCCAGAAACTTTTCTGAATATATCGGACAGCTGCAATTCATGTTACTTTCAGACACGTTTCGGAGTATTTCGGAATCTTTTTTCTGTTGTTTTCAGAAACGTTTCTGAGAATTCATGCAGCGGCGGTTCATGAAATATGCAGAAAAGTTTCTGAGTATTTCAGAGACCTTTCTTAAGTTTTTCGAAACGTTTTAGAATATTTCGGAATCCTTTTTTCTGTTACTTTAAAAAGAAAAAAAATATATACAGATCTGAATTATAATGATTCGTACTATGACAATTTTATTTTATTTTTACTCTTGAGATTAGTAATATTTCTTTTCAAAAGGTTAGCAAAAAAATATAAATAAAATACTTTTATAATCTTGTAAAAATACAAAATTATTATTATTATTATTATTGTTATCATTTTTATTTGATTTTAAAAATATATTTTGCTTAAAATATCAAAAGCAAAGCAAGACCGAAGCTTTTACCCAAAAGAATCAAATGATAAAAAAAAGTTAAGTACTTTTTTTACAATCAAAGCTCAAAATGTACCGATTCACCCCGTTTTACGGCACCGGTGCTTCTCTCCCAATACGCCCCCCCCCCCGATAGAAAGTTTTCATCATACACATTGTCATTCGGAATCACAGTTGAGATATGTAATAACTACATTTTAAATTAAGGGTTGTGGACTAACTAGAGCTGAAAAGAAGATTCAAATTTTATACCAAATTTTCATCCGCTAGATGTCGAATTTTTCTTTTAGCATTAAATCTTACATTCATTAATCACAGGATAGAAAAACTAAAATGATCAAAGTTACTTAAAAATAGATTTCAAATATTTTTATTTCAGTAAATACCACTTTTATAACATTAAAAATGTCCAACTTTATCATCAAAAATATTATTGGGAAAAATTCCATTCATACATGCTGTTAGAAATATTTCGTAAAACCTTATTAAATCTCTTTTTGCCTTAAATACACTGCTCGACATTGAAAATGCAACACCAAGAAGGAGTGGTCAGAAATTTATGCAAATTTTAGTGTAGATGCACGTCACTGAGTTATGCAAATGATGTGAAATGCGCAGCTCTTCGACGCACGTCAATTAAGATATGAGGGCTGGAAAGTGCAGAATGGGCAATACTCGTGTCGTTATTTCTGCTAGACAAATTATTGAAGAAATTTTGTCTTTGCCTCGGAGGATACGTGTAATAGGAGATAATGCCAGGCCAATGAAGGCACTTCCAACAAATAGACGATTTTACGAGAAGTATGGTAATCGGAATGAGAAGGGGGGATTGGTCTGTACGTTATATCGCTGCTGATACCCACATGGATGCGAGCACGGTGCATCGGCTGTGTCGAAGATGGTTGGAACAAGGAAATGAGGCAAGATTGCGGGGTGCAGGTGCAGCCAGAGTAACGTCAGCACGTGTGGATCAACCGCATTTACCGACAAGCTGTGGCGGACCCGCAAGTCACTTGTACCTTGATTCTGCAGCTTGTGCAAGATACCTGGATGCTCCCGTGTCGACCAGAACCATTTACCGTCGATTGATTGCACGATGCAATCACGGCTTGCAATCACGGCGTTCGCTTAGAAGACTGTCATTGACACCACAGCACAGACGCGAACGTTTGGTATGGTGCCGGACTAGAGCGACGTGGATGACAGAACGACGAAACGTCGTGTTCTCAGATGAGTCATGCTTCTGTTTATCCAGTGACAGTCGCTACATGTGTGTGGCGTTGACGTGGAGACAGATCTAAACCGGCAGTAACTGTTGAACGCCTCACCGAGCGACAACGTGGCATAATGGTTTAGGGAGGGCGCTATTTCGCACTGTTCCATATCACCTCTAGTTCGTATTAGGCACTAAGACGACCCAACGAAACTTGGATAATGTATTGTGGCCGGTGGCAATTCTCTACCTTCAGGGGCTGCCTAATGCAATTTTTTAGCAGGATAACGCCCGAGCACAGAGTGCTCGCATCTGCCAACATGCTCTCCAAGTTATTCAGCTACTTCACTGGCAACCACACTCTCCTGATCAGTCACCAATCGAACATGTGTGGGATGTGATTGGACGCCGTTTGCAGAATCTGCCCTGCCTCGTTCAGAAGACGAACTGTAGCAAATGGTTGAAAGGGATCGGAAAGCCATCCCTCAGGACACTATCCTCACTCTTATTGACTCTGTGCCTAAACGTGTTTCTTCGTGCATCGCTGTCCGCGGTGGTCCTATCCTACTGAGCCGACGTCGTTCTCCCTCTGTATTGTGCCTATCGTTTTGAAATAAAGATCACTTATTGTTCCTTGCTGTCGCTGACTTTGTCCCAAATTTCATCACGTTCCGACCACTCCTTCTTTGGTGTTGCATTTTCAATGTCGAGCAGCGTATATTCCCAATTTTATCTTTTCCTCCAATTCTAAAAACCAATTTCGTTCTTTTTTTTTCGTTTTCCTTCCCTTTTTTAAAATTAGGGGTCTCATTATGCTTAATTTCTAATGAACGAAACCGCAAAAAATATCGGGATTTTTTTTTCAAATATCAGATTAATACAGAATACAGGAACTTTACTACTTGATGAAATTGAACATTTCACTAAATCACAAGAAAAGTAACTTTATAACTGTCAGATTAAGACAGAACACAAGATACTTGATGACAGTAAGGATTTTAGTCCCTGAAATCGAATTGATGATAATATGTGCAATTAAGAACTCGCAAAATATAAGTATGGAAGAAATTCACACGAGGGAGAGTTAAACATGACAACTGAGTCAAACATTAGATGCATAAATTTTGTATTTTTGTTCTACTTCCCATTTAGCGACACAAGCCTCTTGTTCTTAGGGGGTCCGATTTGCCCCTAAAAGAATAAGCATGCGTAAATCGATATGGGGGTGGTGCTGTTGTCTGTGCGTAAGGCGCGAAAAATAGTCAATCTAATATTAAGGAGAGTTGTTTTGTGGTGTTGATGTGAAACGTTTGGTTTTTATTGCGCTAAAGCATGTTTTCAAAAAGCTATCAGCGATCGTGGCTCAACATCAAGGTTTCTCGTGGCAAAAATGCAACAAAATGCTTTCATGGACTACTGGTTGCCTGTGGTGAAAATGCAGTAGGGTCAGGTGGGGTAAAATGAGTCAGGTTTATTAGAAAATTCTTTAAAAAATGAGCGAATAATGTTTTCTTCATGCGTTCCAATTTTTATGTATTATTGACATCAGGCAACATTTTATACGCAAAATAAGATGCAACTTCTGCTTTAAAGTTACCGTAAAATGGGGTGAATAGGAACAGCGGGGTCAATCGGAACAAAACTTCCCGAACGTACAATGAAATTCTTTATAAATATACTATTGGATATTTTTCGCCATTAATTTTTTTTTAGAAAGGTAAGATCATAGGAAGTAGGAAAAAATTACTTTTGTCAATCTGGCAACGCTACTGGCTTATAAGAAGGGTTGCACGTGGAATTCTAGAAAACATCACGTTTTCATAGACTGCAAAACTTCATATGTAAGTGCAAACCTTATATTTTAAACCTAAGAGTGGTATGTTTCAATGATGCAAATATCTGAATAACATAATACCACATTAGAAATTATTTTTTAGTAATTGTGTCATAAAAATGAAGAATACTGAAAAATGCCATAGAAAAAAAATGTGGGGTGTATCGTTACACTTGATTACATGTATGTTGTTACAATTCAAGTTTATTTAAAGGAAACTGTTTGAAAATCAAGATTCTTACACTAATTCTTCTAATCAAGACAAGAACAAGGATTTCTTATTGTTTACCCCGTTTCGTGAGCCACTAGATCTTAGAATGGCACAAAGTTGCAGATTTAAAAAAAATTTTACTCCAGGAGACTTCTTTTTACCTAAAATACACGGGGAAAAGTCATACAAACTTTATGTACTAAAAGTCCAGCACATAGAAAGTGATGAATAAGTGAGAAAAACTTACAGGACAATCCCCACAACCCAGAGATTTCAAGAAACTAAAGAAAAGGCAGCGCTTATCCCAGAAGATGTTATGAAAAAACTTATGCCAAGCCACATCTGCTAGTTTTAAGGACAAGTACATATTTTTGGACAATATGAGTGACTTCAATTTATGTTACAGCTTTGTATTTCAATTCAAAAGCATTTCTTAAAATTACTTTTCATTTTTCATAAGTTCAAAATTATTTTGAATTTTGAAAAATTATAAACGTTAACTGGTATTGAAATTATACATTTATTTGACAGTAATTATCTGTTCTTATTCTCCCCCATCAATATTACCCATGTTTGTGAGACCTGTTACAGGTTAAATTGAAAAAAAAATAAAAATTCTGACATGTGTTCCGATTGACCCCTATCAGCGGGGTGATTCGGAACTTCCCTAGACTCCTATATATATATAAATAATAACTGTTCGAAATGTTTCGTCTTTGCTTGGAATATCAAAAGCAAAGCAAGACCGAAGTTTTCATCCAAAAAATCAAATTAAAAAAAAATCTTATAACTACTCTTTTTACAATTAAATCTAAAATGTGATCCGATTCACCCCATTTTACTGTACATATTCTAGCCATTAAATGTTTTTCTTGACTTTCCATCATAAAAAGTTTGATTTAAAGAAAACAGAATGAATATACACAATCAGTTTTTAACCTACTGCATAGAGCACATTTTCAGGAGTAACTTCATAAAATATTGAAGAAAAACCGAATTTTTCAATGTATTAAAACATGTGTGGGGTCATGTTTCGCACTAGGTTAGGCTTAGTATATACTAAGGAGCAACTTGTATTTTTTCCTAACGAACTCATGTTTAATAACATAAATATAACGTTGTTAAAAGCACAAATGCGGAGGAATACTGCAGACACGTGTTTCGGCGTTACAAGGAACGCCTGTTTTAATGCATAAAATCAGCTCACAATTTTTTGCATTGTTTGTTCTATCTATGTAAAAAAGATGGTTTTCACCAGTGAGAGATGAAAACATTGTCCATAATGAAATTGAATTCAGTGAGCCGCGAGGCTCGAGCAAACTCAAGAAAGGTGTGGTAAAAAAGGTGGAGAAGCACTGCACTAGACTTTAGCTACATAGAGTCTGTATAACTTTTCGCCCATGCATCTTAAGTGCAAAGAAGTCTCCCGGAGCAAAAATATTTTTCAATTTAACTTTCAGTCATTCTGCGATCGAGTTGCTCACCAGAGTGGGTAAATAATAATAAATCCTTGTCCCTGTCTTGACGAGAAAAATTGGGCCAAAACTTTTGATTTTTCAAACAGTTTCCTTTGAATAAATTTAAATCAAACAACAGATCAAAGTGTTCCGGTTCACCCCGCAAATCATTATCCTATGGCATTAAAAAGAATTTTTCATTTTTATGACACAATTCAACATTTTTGTATAATCTAATGTGGCTCAGATATATGCATAATTAAAAAATACTATGGGTCATTTTCAAAATTAGCTTACATTTGCTGTCCGGAGGTTAAAAAGACGATTTTGAAGCATAACTTATATTTTAAATTCAATGCGAACAATTATTTTCTGCAAGAAATACCCCGAAAAAAATTCTATCACTCAAAAGGTTATTGAAATTTATTTCTTTATTTTTATATAAGTCTTTAAAAATGAGAATCAACGCAAAAACGCTTGACCATTTTTCCAATTTTCGCGAGTTCCACTACTTTTTTATATACTTAATTGTATAAAAAAGTATATACAACAAATTATTTTTATATATTGACTCCTATTGACTATTGTGTATGATATTCATAATAAATATTGACAATAGTAATTTTTTTTCATGAAGAAATGTATGAATATATTTTGTCCGGCAGTTTTTGTTAAGTCCGTTACCCTAAGATTATTTTAGCCAAAAAAGGTATTTATTGCAGTCAAAAGATGGTAACACGTATTAAGTTAACTTAGCAAACTAGTGGCGTAACTATTTCGTACCATTTTGTTTTCCTGAGTCCAGAAGTATTGCTGTGGCGTTTCGCACAAGTTTTCTTACAGGTGCGTATTTTTATTCTTTG
Source organism: Uloborus plumipes (assembly GCA_038373865.1). NCBI lineage: Eukaryota > Metazoa > Arthropoda > Arachnida > Araneae > Uloboridae > Uloborus > Uloborus plumipes. Next base: position 7,838 of record JAXGGA010000679.1, read on the forward strand.
TCAAGTCTGTTACCAAAGATTTTAGTATTAAATTTTACTTTTCCTCAACTTTTACCCCGAAATATTGTTGATTATACAACTCTAAGAAAATGCATATTGTTGTTTAATTTTTAAATTTGACAACCTAGCCATAATTTGACACTTTGGTTGAAATGTCAAGTCCGTTACCGGTCAAATCCGCTACCAAATGTCAAGTCTGTTACCATACAGTTTTTGGTCAATATTTTAACAATCACAAGCATCGTTTTTAACTTCAGGGACGTAAATAATTTCAAATGAAGTTGGTTCTAGGCGCTATGATATAGTTTAAAAGTGAGATTTCATATTGATTTTGTATGGTAACGGATGACAATTTTGCTTGCAACTTGAAGTTTTACAACAACATTTGAATACTTAATTATGCAACAAAGTGTACAACCAATTACTTTTTCACATGCCTAAAATATGTGACAAAACATCTGTTAGCGATTCTGAAAAAAAAAAAAAGCAAGTTAAAAAAATTACTTAAAAATTCTGAAATGTAAGCATATGGTGAAAATGACCCCTATACTTAGCTTTGAAATATAAAAATAGTCCAGTCAATCTATGCAAAAAAAGAGCTAAAATCGCAAATCACGATGTAGTTCTGAATTTTTAATATGTTGTTTGGGTCCCTTAGGGTAGTGTAAATCTAAGTTTGCACCTTTCTAAAACCTGTGCTCGCTGCGAAACTCTCAAAAAACTGGGAAATGTTCGGACATTTTTCAGTTTTTCCTTTATAACTCCTAAACTATGCAACTTTTGGTTATATCCATTTTAAAGAACACTAAATTTGCAACAGTTTAAGTTCAAGTGGAGTTCTATAGGACGAATAGTTTAGGAGATATCGTACTTCGAAAAATGGAGTTTTTTTGCGAAAAGTGAAAAAATTATGCTTCGATCATATTTTGGACCAAATATCGACATACATTCCTATTCTACAAGACAAAAACGGGGCCCGCAATTACAGTACATTTAATCAGCTTTCATTCAAGCCCAAACAGTAATCTGTAGGTTCAATATTTCATTTACAATAGCGAAAATTAAATATTTAAAATTTTGAGAAATTAGCAAAATCGTTTCGTAATAAGAATAGGAGGTCAGTGGACAATAAAAAAATGCACAGAATGGTATTAAAAGGCTAACACTGCATTAAAATTTTATTTTAAAAATTAAAAAAAAACTTTACAGGTCATTTTCACTCATTTTTTTGCTATTTTTATAGTGGTTCTTGTTGGCTGTGGTCTTATCTTGACTGTTTTCAGATTTTCTCCTATCACTCCTGAACTATGCAACATTTGATGATACGTGTGCCTAACCATTTTGAAGAACACTTACTTTTCAACAATTTAAGCTCAAGTGGACGAATAGTTTAGGAGATATCGTACTTCAATAAAATTGGTCATTTTTTGCGAAAAATGAAATAAATATGCTTCGATCATATTTTGAACCAAATACTGACATAAATTCCTATTCTACAAGACAAAGATAGACATTTAATTACAGTACATCTAATCGGCTTTTATTTAAGCCTAAAAAGAAGTCTGTAGGTTCAATATTTCATTTAAAATAGTGAAAAACACATACTCGGAAATTGAAATGTTTTTTGAGAAATGAGAAAAATTGTTTTCTAATAAGAATAGGAGAGTACTGGACAACAGAAAAATGAATAAAGTTGTATAAAAAATGTAACACTGCATTCAAACATTATTCTCATAATTAAAAAAAACCTTACAGGTTAATTTAGCTCAATGTTTTTCCTTTTTTTTCTTTTGTAGGTCTTTATATCTTTTATAGCTGTGGTCTTTTCGCGAAGCTGCAGGAAAAAAATTTGGTCTTTGTTCAGATGTTTGTGTATTTTCTTCCTCTTCGAGAACTGGAAAGGCAAGGAAGTTGTAACAACTCTTTCCGTATTTAAATGAACATCTGAATCCAAAACAAAGACAACCTTCCTTTTCTGCAGCTTCGCAATAATACCACAGCTAATGAAGACACACAAAAGAAAAAAAAAAGAAAAACATTGAGCTAAATTAACCTGTAAGGTTTTTTTAAATTATGAAAATAATATTTTAATACAATGTTACCCTTTTTATACAACTCTATGCATTTTTCTGTTGTCCAGTACTCTCCTATTCTTATTAGAAAACAATTTTTCTCATTTCTCAAAAATAATTTCAATTTCCAAATATTTGTTTTTTCACTACTTTAAATTAAATATTGAACCTACAAACTTCTTTTTAGGCTTAAATGAAAGCCGAGTAGATGTACTGTAATTAAATGTCTATCTTTGTCTTGTAGAATAAGAATTTATGTCAATATTTGGTTTAAAATATGATCGAAGCATATTTATTTCATTTTTCGCAAAAAATGACCAATTGTTGAAGTACGATATCTCCTAAACTATTCGTCCTACAGAACTCCACTTGAGCTTAAATTGTTGCAAATTTAGTGTTCTTCGAAGTGGGTATGCACTCGCATCATCGACAGTTGCATAGTTCAAGAGTGATAGGGGGAAAATCTGAAAACAGACAGGATAAGACCACAGCCAACAAGAACCATTATAAAAATAGCAAAAAAATGAGTGAAAATGACCTGTAAAGTTTTTTTTTATTTTTAAAATAACATTTTAATGCAATGTTACCCTTTTAATACCATTCTATGCATTTTTTTATTGTCCACTGCCCTCCTATTCTTATTACGAAACGATTTTGCTAATTTCTCAAAATTTTAAATATTTAATTTTCGCTATTGTAAATGAAATATTGAACCTACAGACTACTGTTTGAGCTTGAATAAAAGCTGATTAAATATACTGTAATTGCATGCCCCATTTTTGTCTTGTAGAATAGTAATTTATGTCGATATTTGGTCCAAAATATGATCGAAGCATAATTTTTTCACTTTTCGCAAAAAAACTCCATTTTTCGAAGTACGATATCTTCTAAACTATTTGTCCTATAGAACTCCACTTGAACTTAAATTGTTGCAAATTTAGTGTTCTTTAAAATGAGTTCACATGTATAACCAAAAGTTGCATAGTTTAGGAGTTATAAAGGAAAAACTGAAAAATGTCCGAACATTTCGCAGTTTTTTGCGAGTTTCGCAGTGAGCACAGGTTTTAGAAAGGTGCAAACTTGGATTTACACTACCCTAAGGGACCCAAACAACATATTAAAAATTCAGAACTACATCGTGATTTGCGATTTTAGCTCTTTTTTTTTTTTTTTTTTGCATAGATTAACTGGACTATTTTTATATTTCAAAGCTATGTATAGGGGTCATTTTCACCATATGCTTACATTTCAGAATTTTTAAGTAATTTTTTTAACTTGCTATTTTTTTTTTCAGAATCGCGATTTGCAATTTTAATGTCTAATTTGACTGGACTAAAAGGTCTGTACTTACATACACAGTTTTATACACGATGAAAACTTGCTGTTTTTTAGCGTTCCACTTGCTCATAAGTCAATAATGCTAGAATGACAAAAATATTTTTTCCTACCTCTTGTGATATAATCTTTCAAAAAATAAATTAACTGCGAAAAATACCCAACGGTAATTTATGTGGAACTCCTTTATATGGTCAGGAAGTTTTGTTCCGATACACCCCGTTTTACGGTACCTTAATTTACTCCGGTCTTGATTTTTTACTGCAAAACGTAACAATACAATTTTATGGCATAACAGTGAGTTTCAAAAACTTACCTTGTACCAAACAAATAAATGCATAAAATGGCATAACAATGACAGTTGAATTACTGAAAGTTTCCTTGTCCCAACAAGTAAAACCGTAGTCTCAATCCATTTGCACGAAATTTACTCAGATTTATTCTTGGGATTTCAAACTGTGACTTTTCATTAGGATAGATTCGAATATAAAGCACTATTCTGCCGTGCTAAGCGCAAAAGTGGTATCTGGGGGTCTAGTCTCTGCCCATACGTAAATTTACGTACGTTAATCATGACGTCAACGTACGCACGCATCGTAACGAACGCTAGTAACGTATGCTGATAACCGTACATGAGGTAACTGCGTAGTCTCTGCCCAAATATTCCGAACGTACGTTAACATTCGGCGTGTTTACGAACGTACTGAAAATATTAAGCCACGCCTTTATTCCGATCCAAATCAGCCAATCGAAAATTAGCGTTACAATCGGCGCGTATCGAAATCGTTGACTTGGCAATGCTCGGCAGACAACGCTTTTACTTTTGTTTTCCACTGTTTGCATACACACAGACCTTATACTATTACTTATGAGAAAAGACAATGGGTGTCACACAAAAAAAATCATTGACAAGTATTGGAATTTAGATAAATAACAGCGGGAGTGTATTTGAATAGTCAAAACAATTGATTTCATGATTTATAAATTATTGTTGTTAACATATATACAGATTAAAGCGTATTGACTGTATGACATATCATAGAATATTGCATCTATCACAATTTAAAGCATGATGGTCATTTGACAACAGCCGAATGGAGTTTTATAAATCGGGTCTTCTTATTTTCAAAGGCGACAAAATTATGCAAAAACAGGAAGATATTGCAGCTGCAAAAAAAAACCTGAATTTGCCGACTTGTCAGCTCAAGCTTGCCGAATGAGGAAAACTTTTGAGTCCCAGTGCCCTCTCATGACCTCCCTTCGGGGCTCCTGAATATGTATAACACTATAATATTTTTTAGAATCTAATTTAAAATATTTTTGTGCTGGATATGGAATTAAAAACAAGTACTACAGGCTCTAATTAACACAATTGCCAGGGCCTGATTATGGGCCAGAATTTACACAGGCCATCTACGCCTGGGACTTGGGCCTCATCTTCCTAAGGGGCCCCTAATTTTTTAAAAACTGATGCACAGCATTGAAGAATTATGTATTTTTAAGAAAAAAATAATGATTCATAAATTGAAAAATAAAAACAATCTCTTTTGATACTTAATTAGCACTTCTCTTATTTAGTTCATTTTATGTTTCTTAAAAAAGATTTTTTTCTTGAGAATTAGCTATAAAACTCTTGAGCTAAAATGGATATAAAAAAGCAGTATCAGGGCTAGACATAATGCATACAATGCAACTGCATAGGGCCTTGCAGAGCTCCATACAATGAGCCCCAAAAATCTCCCCCCTCAGGGGTGCCACAGGGAGGATTATGGTGCAAGTTGCGCCAACAAAATTTTTGATGGGGATTTTCTTTAACTGATTTATTTATTTAAATTATTAAGTTAGTTTTTTTATTTAAATTATTATTTTTTTTCGAGTGTGTGTGGGTGTGCTTGGAATGTGTGGAAGAAAAAAAAAGCGATTATATTCTGTGCATAATTAGTTATATTAACTTTTAAAAAGTTAATATATGAAAAAATAATAGTTATAATTTAAAAAACAAATAAATAATATTAGAAAAAAAATAAAAAAGAGGAAAAAAAATAAAAAAGCACAAGAGGGTTGTGAATTTTTTTTGGGGGGGGGGGGGGGAATTCGCGCCATTGAGCTTGGGGCGGGGATGGGTAAATACTTTCTTCATTATTTTGCAAGCAAAACATCATTTTTAATGTTTTGCGTCCATTTATAGAGTATTATAAAATTTGGCGATACAAGGGAGCCACCGCGAAAAAGATTTTTTTTGGTGACTTGAAAAGGCAGAGCACAGAAGGGGGCTTCTAAAGTATTGTCGGACTTGGGCCTCACTTTTAGTTAGTCGGGCCCTGACAATTCTTGATTGAGCCCACAGGTCCATGGGTCTCCCTGGGTTTCAACCCCATTTCTCTATTTAGTATATTTTCTTAAATAAAATAAAAAAAAAATCTCTAAATATACTTCAGTTGTAACATTTTAAAGCAAATGTTTTACAAAAATTGTCCTACAATATTTGCTATTACTGTAAATTTCTTTGTAGGCCAATCAGAACATTTTAGAGGTCTATTGATACATTAAAAGTTTTTTTTTTTTTTTTCAGAATTTTTAATTGACACTGTGTCATTTTTTTTTTTTTTTTTTTTTTTTTTGTGTGTGTGAGAAAATCTTTCCTTGAAATATTGTCGTTACATATCAAATTAAAGCGCATATAATTGTTATTAAAATGAGCTAATATGCAACTCTGTACCTCTCATAGAACTTGAGTTATGATATTTTACAACACTGCCGGCAAGGAAAAAAAAGTGTTTTTTGACGAATTTCAGAAATTACTTACTGATTAATTATGAATAATAGATTTTTTAATATATATATATATATATCGGTTTAATACGTTCAAGGGTAGGATTCCCGAAAGTTACATGAAAATCCGAAACGGCCAGGTCGAGATTTCTTTCGTTTTTTGGTTGATTTAATATGGTTGAATAAAAGGAATCTGTGCAAAAAAATAAACAGCAAGTTTCGTAATGCGCGAACAAGATTAGCTACTACTCTATAAATGGACGCAAAGCATTAAAAATGATGTTTTGTTTGCAAAATAATGAAGAAAAAATTTACACGCAAGTGAGCTGGTAGTCCTCCGGCGGGAAAACTATCTTTAATATCTTCCGTGAGGTCAATCGCTAATTTTTTTTTAACCTGAAAAGTTTAACCAATATGCGATCTGAAAGCTCGAAAGCATTGAATTGGTCTTTAAACACACTTCTTTCTATCATTTCCAATCTTTCAACGTCTTCTAGTTGCTAATCCAACGCAGCAAACGCGGCATCCATCTTGGTTTTTAAGTACGCAAAAAGGTTTTCCGCCAGAAAGAAGACGGCGTAAATTTTCCGTATGTTTGCATTTTTAACCGACTTCGAAAAAGGAGGAGGTTCTCAATTCAAAGCGTATACTTTTTTTTTTTTTTTTTGTTTGTTCGCACATAACATCTGATCTACTGAAGCGATTTGGACAATTTTTTTTAATCGATAGGAGATGGTGTAACTTAGGTACCATATACTCATATGACGATATTTGTTCACTAGAAAAAAAGTTATGATCGAAAAACTAACATTTCATGTCATTTAAAACAATATCTGCTATCGTAAATCCTTACTTCAATGAGTGACCCGATGGTCAAGTGGTTATGCGCGTCAGGTTGAAGTTCCTGATGGAATGAGATCGAGTCCAAGTCTGCAAGGATTTTTTTTCGAATAGCTGCATGTTTTTCTTTTTCTTTTTTTTTTTTTTTAATGATTTTAATGATTGTAATGTCCTTATGCAGGTACATCCTCCCATGGGAATGTGCCCCATATTTTTTTATGGTACAAAATGACAGTTTTGGTCGGATCTTTGTTAAAATTGGCAATGGGGTCCTTCGATGCTGTAAAATTTTCTTATGGACGTTTGCGCCATTTTTGGGGGCTTTGAATCGATTGTGGCAATAAATGGTTTTTGATTTGCGGCACCTATATTATTTTTTCAAAAATTATATACACAATCAATAATATATTATGTTAATTTTTGTACCTTTATAAAATTCTGTATTTTATACCTTGCATTTACGTCAAATTCAAGGTAAAATTAAAAGTCAAAAATTCTGAAGATGATAAATATATGTTAAAAATTAAAGTAACTATTTTTTGTGATTTTCATATTGGTTGTGACCAAAAAACATCATTATAAACAAATAAAATGTATCAAACACCATGCGTGTTGAGTTATTGGGAAAAATCTGCTGTGTAATATTTTTTTGCACTGCGAGGGGGGGGGGGTATGAACGATCATTAAAGTGACACACATTTTTAAAAAATAAGATTTTGATTTGTGGTGTTTGAAAAAAACTAAAGAGTCCACTTCAGTTGAAAATTATTTTCCATGAAAAGCAAAAACTTGCACCAATTTTCCAAGTCTTACTCTAACTCCTTCTCCCACAATTCAAATTACTTACTTTTACTTTCAATTTTTAACCGACTTCAAAAAAGGAGGAGGTTCTCAATTCAAAGCGTATGTTTTTTTGTCTGTTTGTTCGCACATAACATCTGATCTACTGAACCGATTTGGACGATTTTTTTTTAAAATCGATAGGAGATGGTTAACTTAGGTACCATGTATTCATATGACGATATTTGTTTCACTAGAAAAAAAGTTATGATCGAAAAACTAAAATTTCATGTTATTTAAAAAAATATGTGCTATCGTAAATCCTTACTTCAATCAGCGACCCGATGGTCAAGTGGTTAAACGCGTCGGGTTTAAGTTTCTGATGGAATGAGATCGAGTCCACGTCTGCAAGTTTTTTGAACAGCTGCATGGTCTTTTAACTATATTTCGATTATTTTAAGTGCATTTACACTAAAAAGAATGAAATAAAATATTTTTGGAAAAAAAAATAGAACCGACTTCAGTTGCAAATTGCTCTAAAAAGTAAAAAATAATTTTTTTCTTTGAACACCATCGAAACTACTTTTAAACATAAGTTTTGAAGTCGGCGCAAAAACTATGTATAGAATCATACGCAACTACAATTCAAATGTAAATATAAATTTTAATGGATTCATTTCATTGATTACCACACATTCGTGTAATGGTACAAATATTCTGCTTCTGATTTTCAATGGTTTTTTTTTTTTTTTTGAAAAAATGTTGGCAAAATATGGTTAAATATCATTTTACCTATCGTTTTTGCGTCGACTTCAAAATTATGTTTAAAAGTAGTTTCGATGGTGTTCAAAGAAAAAAATTATTTTTTACTTTTTAGAGCAATTTCCAACTGAAGTCGGTTCTATACAGGGTGAGTTCGATCGAATCTGCCACACGAAAAGGGGTGATAGAAGAGCCCAAGTGGAGTATAGAACCACCCATTAGCGGTGTCAATTCATAATCGTAACCGAGTTATGTTATATTTAAGGAAAATTCGCAAAAAAACAAAATTCTGAGAAAAAGACCAATTTCTGAAGTTCCTGTTGGGTCTACGCACAAAATAAGCACATATTTCGAAAGAGCAGAAAAAATCCTTTAAAATGACATCTTTTTCATCAAGATAGTCGCACTTTATAGCGAGTTACAAGCTTTCAAACACTGGAAGCACTCAAAAATGAAATTTCATCAAACTTTTCAGTCAAAAATTTCAGAAACAACCGTATGAGCTACAACCGGTCAAATGCACCAAAAACTTTCTCATTTCACTAGCTTTCAGATGATACAACAGAAAATCATATTGGGCTTCAAGTTCAGCAGATATTCTGGCTTTTGTTTGAAACAGTATGAAAATCGTCCTTTGTCAGAATATGGAAACCAGCAAAGAGTCAGACTTTTATGTTCTAAATTTTCTATTTCATGTAAGTGTACTGGTTTATTTATTCGAGAAACGGAAAATTTTATAACTAAATATTAAATTGTAACACTTTATTAAGTTAATAATCACAAGAGAAGATAACAACACGTAGAAACAAAGGCAGCATTACTTTAACGCGCTTTTCACAAAAAAAAAAAAAAATCAAAATTAAATGAGTTACACTAACATCTATGAGTACATTTACATGTAAACAATCCTCAACATTTCCCAGAGCTACTGAAATTATCATCCCCCACACCAGATAGATGCCCTTGGCCTTTTAAGAGCAAAAACTACCGTCGCTCTCAATGAAATTTCATTTCTCACTTTTGCTACTGCTCCATCAAGCCAAATGCGCAAGTCCTGCAAACTGGTTGCATCTGAGCTATAAACTGCTTGTTTCAAGAATCCCCAAACAAAGAAGTTCACTGGCGTCAGGTCTGGTGATCTAGGTGGCCAAGGAATAGGACCCAAATGACAGGATGAATGGACTCTATGAAATGAAATTTCATAGAGAGCGACGGTAGTTCTCGCTCTTAAAAGGCCAAGGGCATTTATCAGGTGTGGGGGATGATAATTCCAGTAGCTCTGGGAAATTTTGAGGATTGCTTACATGTAAATGTACTCATAGATGTTAGTGTAACTCATTTAATTTTGATTTTTTTTTTTTTTGTGAAAAGCGCGTTAAAGTAATGCTGCCTTTGTTTCTACGTGTGTTATCTTCTCTTGTGATTATTAATTTAATAAAGTGTTACAATTTAATATTTAGTTATAAAATTTTCCTTTTCTCGAATAAATAAACCAGTATACTTACATGAAATAGAAAATTTAGAACATAAAAGTCTGACTCTTTGCTGGTTTCCATATTCTGACAAAGGACGATTTTCATACTGTTTCAAACAAAAGCCAGAATATCTGCTGAACTTGAAGCCCAATATGATTTTCTGTTGTATCATCTGAAAGCTAGTGAAATGGGAAAGTTTTTGGTGCATTTGACCGGTTGTAGCTCATACGGTTGTTTCTGAAATTTTTGACTGAAAAGTTTGATGAAATTTCATTTTTGAGTGCTTCCAGTGTTCGAAAGCTTGTAACTCGCTAGAATGTGCGACTATCTTGATGAAAAAGATGTCATTTTAAAGGATTTTTTCTGCTCTTTCGAAATATGTGCTTATTTTGTGCGTAGACCCAACAGGAACTTCAGAAATTGGTCTTTTTCTCAGAATTTTGTTTTTTTGCGAATTTTCCTTAAATATAACATAACTCGGTTACGATTACGAATTGACACCGCTAATGGGTGGTTCTATACTCCACTTGGGCTCTTCTGTCACCCATTTTCGTATGGCAGATTCGATCGAACTCACCCTGTATTTTATAGAGTACGTATTTTGCGTGAGGAAAAAAAGGGCAGAGACTAGCGGGTCTCGCTACATGCGTTAAAATGACGTCACGGATTGGTTTTGAATGCGGAGAATTTTTACGTATTGGATAGAGACTAGACCCCCTGCAGTCGAGCTCAAACTGAGGAAAAACTCAAGGAGGGGCAAAAAGTTTTGCTCCTCCATGTATTTGATTCGGATCATACTTTTTGAGAAATTTTTTAAAAAATGTTTTTTTTTCCATAAAACATTGTATGTGGGTAAAATACATCACAAAGAACCACTTGGTGGCGATAACTCAATTTTGTTAAAAAGTGCAGATACGACATTTGTGCTTAGCATAGAAGTATTATGTATCATAATATGTTATTGTCAGTTCGTAAAAAAAAATTGCACTTGAAATAATCTGGCCGTGTTGCGTAATAATTACGTTACGTGCTGCGGGTCGACATTACGGACGCGTATTTTTTTTTTTTTTTTTTAATGCGAGAACTTTTTAGAAAGTTGATACAATGGTTAATTATTTTTGAACATGAAAATCCAAAGTTTAAAGAAAATACCATATTTGTGCAAGGGAATTGATTAAAGCATATAAAAGCAGTGTTAAGAGATGAAGTGAATTTGTAAAAGTTACCTTGTGGTCGGAGTCGCTCGAAGCTTTATTAAGAGGGAGAGGTTCTGTGACTAGACTACGAAGGAACAGGATATAAGCATAGAAATGGTGTCATCTATTCGTAGCCGGAAGCGAGGGATGCTTTTTTCTTTCAAAGAATATTGACGCTCGATTTTAGGAACTCGAAAGTTATGATATACGCTTAGGGGTCATTCCATGTCAAGTGATCCAACGTTTGTTACCTTACATTTTTGTATTTCTTTCACATTTGGCTCATCAATTGTACCCCTTGAAGTAATCAAAAGTCTCAATTTTTGGATTTTTATCTCTATTATTTTTTCATTTATGAGACTTTGAACTTTAGAAAAACCCTCGTTTTTCCATGGATAAGGGTACATAAAAGGGACCATAACTCGGCACTAAATATAGATAGAACAATTTGGTAAATGGCATTTTAAAGTACGTTAGTTGCCACTTAATCTGATATGCAACATAACTAATTTGATAAAAATTTTCTTTTTCAAAAAATGAAATTTAAATTTCAAATTTAAATTTCTCGAAAAACATATAATGAATTTTTTTGAAAAAATTCTCAAAAATTCTTGTGTATTTCATCTATGTTTGTACAAATTTTTAGATTGGGATCTCAATGGGATCATATTTTTTTGAATTTTTGAATAAAACTGTATAGGAAAAAAATGATATTTTTTAGATTCTATTTATTTAAATACTAAGTTCTCTTGCTTGTGATGGTCTAAAAAGTAGTGAACAAACATGAATATGTTTAAAGTGAGCTAGCATGAGCTTATAGATTTGTCAGGTTCACCCCCCTCCCCCCTTCCTCCCCCGCACAACCACTCTTTTTTAATTCAAAACTGTTCAAAATGTTTAAAAAAAACAAAAAAACCCTTTGATACAAAATGAATAGTAAACTTATTTAAAGTTGGTAAATGAGTTTCCTTATAACTAGACGAAGTATCCCCCTCCTCCACCCAAATATACCATTAACGCTGTACTATTATGACGTCTAACCTGGGGATTGAATTGACTATTATTTTTACTCTAGGTAAGTGAGCTAGCATTAACTTGTAGATTGGTCAGCTCCCCCTCCCTTCCTTCCTGACCCAACCATTTTCCCCCCAAACTGTTTAAAATGCTAAAAAAAAAGCTTCTTTGATACAAAATGAACAGTAAACTTGTTTAAAGTTGGTAAATGGGCTTCCTTATAACAAGGCAAAGTACAACCCTTCCCCCACCCAAATATACCATTAACGCTATACTAATATGACGTCTCACCTGGGGATTGATTTGAGGATTATTTTCCCCCTAGGTATATATTGTTTTTCAGACGAAGTGTTTCGTTTTCAATCCGAACTTCACAAAGTGTACTTCCATTCAAAATCTGAATTTAAACTTATGGCTCATTTCATCCCCTCCCCCAGCACCAATCTTCAATTTTGAAGGGAGGGAATAAATGGGTCGCCCCAAGATCATAGCAAACAGCGAAATAGCACTGCTTTCCCTTGTTCTCATAATGTTTTCCCATTATTTTTACACAAAACTGAAAAGAAATTAAAGTGTCACGTTATATGTCAGTCCCCATCACTGCCTTTCCTTTCTCTTATTGGACAAAGCTCATGAGCTAATAGGAAAGAGTAACAAACAGAACAAACTGAAACACTACCAGACATCAGTAGAGACTAAGGCTTTGAAATGGGGCTAGGCGGGATGATAAAAAAAATAAAAGTTTGGAGTGGAAAGGTAGGGTAAGGGGGGGGGGGAGCAATCTGTAAAGAAGTTAAACAACATGTGAGGTTGTGCTCAAAAAAGCAGTGTTTGTTTAATATATAAAAAAGATATATCTTGCTGCATTACTTTCCTTTACAACAAAATGAAAAAGAACACAAACGATTAAAAAAATTAAATAACAGCTGCACACTAGATAATGTGGAAAGATAGTTATGGGGACACAGACATATGATCTGATATTTTGATTTATATTCAGTTTTGTGCGAAAAGAATAGAAAAAACGATGAGAACAAGGCGAAACAGTGCTATTTCGCTGTTTGCTATGATATTGGGGCGACCCATTTATTTCCTCCCTTCAAAATTGAAGATTGGTGCTAGAGTAGAAGATGAAATGAATCATAAAGTTAAATTTCAGATATTGAATGGAAGTACACTTTAAAGTTCTGATCGAAAAGAAACACTTCGTCTGAAAAACAATGTATATACCTAGGGTGAAAATAATCCTCAACTCAATCCCCAGGTTAGACGTCATATTAGTATAGTGTGAATGGTATATTTGGGTGGGGAGGGGGATACTTCGTCTAGTTATAAGGAAACCCATTTCCCCACTTTAAATAAGTTTACTATTCATTTTGTATCAAAGAGTTTTTGTTATTTTTTAAACATTTTGAACAGTTTTGAATTAAAAAAGAGTGGTTGTGCGGGCGAGAAAGGGGTAGGGGGGTGAACCTGACAAATCTATAAACTCATGCCAGCTCACTTTAAACATATTCATGTTTGTTTACTACTTTTTAGACCATCACGAGCAAGAGAACTTAGTATTTCAATAAATAGAATCTAAAAAATATCTTTTTTTTCCTGTACAGTTTTATTCAAAAATTCAAAAAAATATGATCTCATTGAGATCCCAATCTAAAAATTTGAACAAACATAGATAAAATACACAAGAATTTTTGAGAATTTTTTCAAAAAAATTCATTATATGTTTTTTGAGAAATTTAAATTTCATTTTTTGAAAAAGAAATTTTTTATCAAATTAGTCATGTTGCATATCCGATTAAGCGGCAACTAACGTACTTTAAAATGCCATTTACCAAATCGTTCTATCTATATTTGGTGCCGAGTTATGGTCCCTTTCATCTTCCCTTATCCATGGAAAAACGAGGGTTTTTCCAAAGTTCAAAGTCTCATAAATGAAAAAATAATAGAGATAAAAATCCAAAAATTGAGACTTTTGATTACCTCAAGGGGTACAATTGATGAGCCAAATGTGAAAGAAATACAAAAATGTAAGGTAAAATTTTTCTCAGATTTTGGATCACTTGACGTGGAATGACCCTTAGTTCAATTTTAAACTCTATCAGTTATTAACGGGTATTTTTTTTTCTTTTGTGCGCTAAACAAAAAAAGTCTCAAAACGCAGTCTCCAGAAATTTAGATCGTAAGATTGAAGTCTTTTGAGCAATATTTTCTTTGGAAAAAAAACTGGTTAAAACGATCGATCTTTTTTCTCAAAAAAAAAAAAAAAAAAAAAAAAAACTGGAAAGAACGATTTATTTTATCTTAAAGCAAATGAATGAATATATATGGAGTTAGGTTCTTTGCAATTTCAATTGCGTGGGTTGAAGAGTGACTTAGGGCCATGCTCCACATCAGCGTAAAACGCGACCGAAAACTAAGGCAGAAACCGAAAATCCGGGTACTTTCCACAGGAACACTATTTTAATCCATTTTACGCTTCTGCTTTATTTTTCTGCTTTACGCTGATGTAGAACACGGCCCTAAGAGTGGAGGAGGGGGCGGGGTGATTATTTTTAAGAAAAGGGGGGTAGGTCTGGTGAGGTGAAATGGTCATAAAATCGAGGTTTTTCAACTTAAGTGGATAATAAGTGTACGAAATTTTTTACACACTTCAATTTCTTTTCAATATTACATTGCTAAAGAATAAGGTACACTGAAGTTAAGTACAAAGAATATATATATTTAAGTAGTGTCGTGACCCTTTCTTTTGGGTCATTTATCTATGATCACTTTTCCCCATAAGGTAGGGTGAAGTGGTCATAGTAACTTTTATGTTCTTTCAGTGCTCAATATATATATATATATATATATATATATATATATATATATATATATATATATATATATATATATATATATATATATATATATATATACATATATATACTAGGGTGTATCGAAAAAAACTTTTTTTCGAAATTCAATTTACTAAGTTGATAAAAAGTTGCCCCTACCTACCCACATATTCCACAAAAAATTTCAGTCTAATCAGAAATTGTTTAGGTGTTCCGCACGAGGCCTGAAGTTTGTGAATTTCTTCAAAAATATGATTTTTTTTCTAATTTTTTTTTAAATATTAAGAATAAATGTTAAAAATAATTCAAGTTGAAAAATGTACACCGCAAAGTCGGAGAACAAAATTGGGTTTGAAAAAAAGTATATTAAACAACATTTAAATCTCCCACATTTATTCTAAACTTACGTAATTGTCACCAAAACTAGCATTTTATAAGGCCATGCGGCTTGGTTAGAAACTTGTTTATGAATGTGGAATCTAACTGAATTAACACTTGAAACTGGGAATCATCTGTGATTTATGTGGAGTAAAAAGTAAAATAATATAAACTATAAACAGAAGCTAAGCCCCTCGTCACACAGTGCCCGCGTTCTAGCGGGGCCCCCGTGATGGTAAACGAAATACAGCTCCGCTAGCATAGCTGCTTTAGGATTGCAGAACATATCGCACACCTACTTCAATAGTGTTACAACTCAAAAATCCGCTTTTTCAGGAAATGCGAAAAACTATTCCGCCGCTGATATCATTATTCTGGGCTTGGAAGTCATGACAAAATGTGAGAGTCTTTTAAAATTGAATTTCAGACGTTATTTGGTATCCTTCCCTGTTTGATATTTCGTTATCGTGAAAATTATAAATGTTCCAAGTTGGGGGGGGGGGGATAGCAAGTGAATCGTCTACACCGATTCAACTGCTATCTGGAGGCCACTGAATTCCCTCAAGTTAGAACGGTGTTTTGAGATTGATAGAGCTTTTTTTTCTGAATCCAGTGATACCAATAACTCAAAATCGTCATATTTTGAGTTGTAACACTATTGAAGCAAGGGTGCGATATATCTTTGGTTAAGGAAAGAGACTCTAAATATTTCGGACATGGTGCTCCAGTAAATGGCATAGGAAAAGAAATTGTAGCTTCAGTTTCACGATTTATGAGGAAAAAAAAGTTTTATTGATAAAGAACATAAAAGCTATCGGTTGTGATGGCACATCAGTTAACACTGGAAAATCAAATGATGCTATTAGACTTCCAGAAAAGTCTTTAAAACCCTCACTACAAGCCGTGGTCTGTTTTCTTTATTTAATAAATTACCACTTAGAAAGTTAACGGTGGCTCTTGATAGACCGACTACTGGGCAAAATTCTTTTTGTTGACCTATTGGAGAATTCTAACAATATTTCTAAGATCTATCAGTCATGAACTTTAAGAAAATAGAACGCGTTTTACCAGAAGTTGATGTAAAAGAATTGTCAAAAATACTTCAGGGATGTGTCAAAAGCTGTAATGTCTGGCAAATATTCTCAAAATTTAGCAGAAAGGAACCTGCAAGCTTTTCCCATGCAAGATGGCTTCTTTACAATGTGGAATGGATAACCATTTTGGAGATTTGTATCCAAATACTTGCTGCAATCTATGATCTTAAAAAAATGCTTAGATGCCTGAATAATTTTATGCTGAGATTCGATTGTGAAAAAGCAGAGAGCATAAACCTTTATTATAAATTCTGCTAGTTTATTTAACTATGAACTTGGATCACTAGGTGCGATGTATAGCCTCAAAACTTTGCCATCGTGAGCCATCTTGCATGGGAAAAGCTTGCATTGTTCCTTTCTGCTAAATTTTGAGAATATTTGCCAGACATTACAGCTTTTTACACATCCCATAAGTATTTTTGACTCAATTCTTTGACATCAACTTCTGGTAAAACGCGTTCTATTTTCTTAAAGTTCATGACTGGTAGATTTTAGTGATATTGTTAGAATTCTCCAATCGGTCAACTAAAAGAATTTTGTCCAGTAGTCGGTCTATCAAGAGTCACCGTTAACTTTCTAAGTGGTAATGCATTAAATGAAGAAAACATACCACGGCTTGTAGTGAGGGTTCTAAAGACTTTTCTGGAAGTCTATTAGCATCATTTGATTTTTCAGTGTTAACTGATGTGCCATCACAACCGATAGCTTTTATGTTCTTTATCAATAGAACTTTTTTTTTTCCATAAATCGCGAAACTGAAGCTACAATTTCTTTTCTTGGGCCATTCACTGGAGCACCACGTCCGAAATATTTAGAGTCTGTTTCCTCAACCAAAGATATGTTCTTCTGCAATCCTAAAGCAGCTACGCTAGCGGAGCTGTATTTCGTTTACCATCACGGGGGCCCCGATAGAACGCGGGCACTGTGTGACGAGGGGCTTAGCTTCTGTTTATAGTTTATATTATTTTACTTTTTACTCCACATAAATCACAGATGATTCCCAGTTTCAAGTGTTAATTCAGTTAGATTCCACATTCATAAACAAGTTTCTAATCAAGCCGCATGGCCTGGTAAAATGCTAGTTTTGGTGAAAATTACGTAAGTTTAGAATAAATGTGGGAGATTTAAATGTTGTTTAATATACTTTTTTTCAAACCCAATTTTGTTCTCCGACTTTGCGGTGTACATTTTTCAACTTGAATTATTTTTAACATTTATTCTTAATATTTAAAAAAATTAGAAAAAAAATCATATTTTTGAAGAAATTCACAAACTTTAGGCCTCGTGCGGAACACCTAAACAATTTCCGATTAGACTGAAATTTTTTGTGGAATATGTGGGCAGGTAGGGGCGACTTTTTATCAACTTAGTAAATCGAATTTCGAAAAAAAGTTTTTTTCGATACACCCTAATATATACACTAGCTGACCCGGCGAACTCTGTTCCGCCTTAAAGGCAATAAATAAGCAAATTTTTGAATTTATTAAGTTCTTTTTATTAGAAAATACAAAAAAAGTACCTACATTAATCATCCATTATTGTTTCTGTATTTACAACCTATTTTACTGCGCTCCAGAAGCTCTCAGAACATGTGCTTTATGTCGCCAGGCGAGAGGCTCAAAAAAGGCTTAGTTAAAAAGACAATTTTTTCGGACTGCTTATCGACTGACTGCTCCATCCATAAATCCATCCAAACAAACTTTTGTATATATAATAGTAGTAAGAAGAACAGCCGCTTAAATGCAGTCCAAGAGCTATCCCACCAAGCGCTTTCCACCTCTCAGCCTCAGAGGCGTAAAAACTCTTAAGTGACAATCGTTTCTGACAGCTTATCACATATAAATTTCAAGGGAAGTAACGCGTTTCTTTATAATTTACTTCACAAAAAATTCAAATAACACTCAACGCACCGCTAACTTACAACCTGTTTACTGCGCTCCGAAAGCTGCCAGAACGTGTGCTTTATGTCGCTCAGCCATGCAGGTGTCAAAAGAGGCTTAGTAAAAAGGCTTAGTCAATAATACATTTTAGCTAAATAGATAAATTGCAATAAAAAATATATTGCGATCCTAAATTGAGATAAAAACTATCCTATCATTTAAATTGGACCAAACTGAAACTGCGAGCAAAATTTGGTTAAAATCGGTTCAGTAGCTGAGGAGTCCATTGGCCACAAACACAGGGTCACGTAATTTTTATATATTAAGATATATATATATATATATATATATATATATATATATATATATATATATATATATATATATATATATATATATATATATATATATATTGTGTGTATATATATATATATATATATATACCAGGTGTGTAAGTATGAAACCGGAATTTTTCTACAGGAAAAACACGTTTATTGTAATGATATGATACAAAGTACCTTATTCAAAGTATTGTCCGTCGCTATCTATACATTTTTGCCATCGTTCTGGCAATTTGTGGATTCCGTGCCATAAGAACTGTTGATCTTTTGAGGCAAACCAGTCATCGAGCCATTTTCGTACAGCTCCGTAAGAAGTCAAGCGCTGCTCAGTAAGTGCGTATCCCATCGATGCAAACAAGTAATAATCGGATGGGGCAAGGTCCGGTGAGTAAGCCGCATGCAAAAGAATCTCCCAAAGGAACGACTCTGTCATTTCCTGGACCCGTTTTCCTTTGTGTGCTGGTACGTCGTCATGCAGCAAAATCACCTTGTGTTGTCTTTGTTGGTATTTTGGTCGTTTTGCACTCAAAGCTCAATTCAAATGGGTCATTTGTTGTCGGTAGCGTTCAGTATTGACAGTTTCCCCAGGTCTTCGTCAAACAAGGCTTGCAGGTCAGCGTCTTCAAACTTTTTCGGTGGTTCTTCCACGTTCTTCGTTCCTCACGTCAAAATCGCCACTTCTGAACCGTTTGAACCTCTCGAAACACTGTGTTTTACCGAGAGCATGCTCACCATACGCCTCCACAAGCATTCGGCTGCGGTTTTCTTCAGATGAAAACAGAAAACTAGTGATGTCGGCAAATCGTAATTTGCTGGCACAAAACTCGACATGTTTATCTCTAATAAACTAATGCTACTGAATGAAACTCGTGTTATTGTGAGTTGGAAATCTTTGTCGGATATCAATACAATAACAAGACACCGCTGACATGATGAGTCGGTAACTACATCGACATCTTGCGCCACTTATGGGAAATTCCGGTTTCATACTTACACACCTGATATATATATATATATATATATATATATATATATATATATACACACAAATATATATATATGAATAAGTATAAACGTATAGGTTCAGAACATAAGCCTATAACGTATAAGCGGGGATAATAAGAACCGGAAAAATGAAGAACGGAGGATTAAGAAACGAAAAAATGACGAACGGAGCTTTTTCAAAATCACGGAAATATAATTAACGAAACGGAATAACTCCGGCAACTCAGCTGTGGTATATTTTTTCGTTATTTTCAGAACATTTTTTAACAGTGTAGTACACTTCTCCATCCAGTAGTGCACCTGCAGCTGGTTAAGTTGAGGACCTTAATTTTCCTCCCTATTTTTCCGAGCTCCCCTAAAGAATTTTTATAACTCCCCCCACCCCCCACCCCCGTGAAAATTTCGTTTCTCCTTTTATTTAATAAAATGACCTTTTTTTTTCCTTTTTTTTTCGTAATGATGTTCGAAAGAGATAGGGGGCCGGGAGTACTCCCCGGGAACTTTTTCGAAATGGAAGCTTTATTAACTTAATTTTATGCCTCCAAAAGCATTTTAATGGGAAGTAATGAGATTCAGAACTCTGTCCCTAATTTTTTTGAAATTGAAGTCTTGCATAGCAAGTGTAGTTCATTGTAAAACAGCAGTCGAAAACTTCGTACTATGCGAAATGAGTAAAAATAGACAACGTTTAAAAAGTACAAATACATACGAATAAAAGAGTTTAAAACGCAGCAAACAGCTGTTTCGGAGATATAAACTGCAAGCCCCATCATCAGTGCATAAAAATAAAAATAAAAAGACGGGTTCACATGCCAAAGACTGAGAAGTGAACCTGGGGGGGGGGGGGCTTTTACTCAATTATGTTGTCTATTTTTTAATGTAGTTCATATTTCATGATGTTCGAAGTTTCAATGAGTTTGGGGGACCTTCCTTTCCCCTTTGAAATTAAATTTAAAAAAAACGAAATTTTTGATCAATTTGAATCATGCTGAGAGATGGTAGAAGTCGGAGCGCTCTCCGGTACCTATTTCGAAATTGAGGTCCTAAACCCTATATTTAGACGATCCTTTTTTAATGCCTGCGAGATCAAACTCTTGAAATAAAATATTTTGAAATTGAAGACCAAAAAATTTTATGACATCTTTTATGATGTTAGGTAAATTGATGCGATTTTCTGTACCATAGTTATAGTAATTTACCTCTGAAAAGTTTTGATTTATGTTTTCGATCAAATCTTGCTTTTTTAATCCCTTCTAGTTGAATTCTTCCTCTCCATGCCTAACTGCATCACTGTTTTTTCCTCTGCGCCCTTTTCGGCTTGCTGAAACTTGCAGTTGTCCTGAGATGACTTTCACTTGGCGTCTAAGATACGGTGTTGTAGATGAAATAACTCATTTCCATAAAATTGTCTGCTCGTGTGCTAGTAGACACTTGTAAAAAACCAGGGCTGTAGAGTCGGAGTCGCTCGACCACCTACGATTTGGATGAAATTTTATTGAGGTGAAAGCATGTCTTTGAAACTAACATATACAAATTTTTAGCTTTCAATATCAAAACCCTAAACATCTACGATCCCTAAAAAAAAAAGGCTTCAAAATGGCGGGTCTGCTTTATGAAACGAATTGCTAAGTTTAGGCTAATGTTGCAAAAAAGTTTATAACACTCTAAGTCTGAAACGTTAAGAGCTTAAAATGCATTTAGTTGCTAATACGGTCAGAATTTTTGTGAATTTGAGTTCAATAGCTTTTGTGTAGTAAGTCTGCAACCTGTTAAAAAAGCGAGGTGGAAGTTTTTCTTTCTAAACTTCTGTTTGTACCTGTTAAACACCATGAAGGAATCCTCATACTCGAATAAAATTTAATAAACAGCTGAGTGATAGTGGTACAAATAAATTATTAAATTTAGAAAGCCAACAAACAATAAAAAAAAATATTGAAATTAGTATTTGGTGTAGCCACCACGCGCTGCAATAAGTGTTTCTACGCGACGTGGCATAGAGTCAAACAATTTTTTAATGTCTGCCTGATCAAGAGCATTCCATACTGTTTGTATGGGTACCCAAAGTTCGTCTGTAGAAGCAACAGGACGAGGATCACGAAAGAGACGCCGACCAACGAAATCCCAGGCATGTTCAATCGGCGACACATCCGGGGAATACGCTGGCCAGGGAAGAAGTTGGCTTGTACTTGCTGCGATGCAAGGAAGGATTGAACAGTCCTAGCGACATGAGGGCGGGCATTATCCTGCTGAAATACTGCGCCTGGCATGCCTCGAAGGAAGGGGACAGCTTGGGGCTGTAGAACTTCACTGATGTGCCGGTTGCTGCTCAGGTTACCCACCATTCGTAGCAGTTGAGATCATCCGTGATATGACATGCACCCCAGCCCATGACTCCAGGTGTTCGTCCACTGTGACATCCGATAATGCACTCTGGAAGGTGGCGTTCACCGGCACACAATGGTTCGAGGGCGGAAAAAAATAGGCATTTCAAAGTTTGAACATAGAAAAATTTTAATGCTGTAATTACTTAGCCATTGAGTTGTAGCAACATACTCCTTAAGATTTATCTAGAAAATTACTTGCGTTTTACCGAAAAAAGGCCAAGAATGTTGAAAAATTACGTTTCTAAAAAATTTTGGACGTGACCCTATATTGCAGTTTTAATTCATACGTTCAGTAACCCGAACATGAATTTATAAAAATTCATTTTACATTGGTCTTTCACACCTATAGGATGCATATTACACCAGAAATAATAATTAAAATTAATAAAAATTTAAAATTATCTGAAGTAAAAAAAAAAGTAATTGCGAAAAAATATTATGAAATATATTGAGGCATATACTTTTATCGGCGGCTTCCGGTGAGCTTAAAGCTATATTGGCAAATAGTTTGAACCTTCCTGTAACTAAACAAAAACATTTTAGCTGCGACCACCTGCGACTGTGGGCGTGGCAGATGTTTTCATTTGAATCTCACTATTTACAAACACCAATATAGTGAACTAAAAATACTAACAAATAACATGTCGTGGTATAGCGGAGACAAATTGATTTTTATCAAAGAGATTGTTTCATCAAATTTGACGTATTCCAAAAAAAATCTGCACCTCAAAGCCAGATTAACGTAAGTGACATTTTCACTACTTCTGAAGCAGAGTGATCTACACTCAAGGGATTTTTGCCGCTTTTCCCCCGTTTCGGACCACTGTGCGGCATAGCGTCGGGACGCGAATGCAGTCATCGTGGTACCACAAATTAAAGCGAGATTCGTCAGAAAACACAACACTCTGCCAATCAGCACGCCAGTCCTTATGCTGCCCATTGTATGCCCCCTTATGCTGCCCATTGTATGCCCCCTTATGCTGCCCATTGTATGCCCCCCTTATGTTGCCCATTGTAGCCGCAAGCGACGATGGTTTAGCGTGAGTGGGATCCTTTATAAAAGAGTCCTTGCGCATAGTCCACGCTGCAGCAGACGACTACAAATTGATGAAGCACACAATAAAACACCTGTAGCTGTTGACCACTGTGCTGCCAGTTGTCTAGAAGCAGCACTGCGGTCCGTCAGCACCATGCAGATCAGGTGTCATTCATCGCGCGCTGACGTCACATTTAAAGGTTCATTCCGGATTTCCGAGTTGTCCGACACTCGTCCGTCCACTGCTTCCAAACTCGCGTCACTGTGCTGCTGTGCTGTGCAGATGCAAGGCCGTATCCAGTGGGGAATGGGCCGCCCTCCCCCCCCCCCGCCTGAAACCCGAAATGTTTTGTAAAGTAAAACAGAAAAAGGTTTTTTTTTATTTCAAATGGCAAAAAAATTAATAAATAAAAATAAATAAATAAAAAATAAATAAATAAAATACATTTTAAAAATGAAGTTTTTCTTCTTAATTTTATATTTATAAACCGCTTACTTGATTTTGCCGAGTTATCTCGGGATCGTATTTGTGTGTGTGTGTGTGTGTGTGTGTGTGTGTGTGATGCAGGTAATTACTATCCTCAGAAGAAAACTCGGGTGAAACTGAATGATTTTGCACCTATAAAAAATAAAAATTCAACTTTTAACCTGCACGTTTTGTTATGTTTCCCTGTATTTAAAAATCAAATTGAAAAATTTGCTAATTTTTGCAATTTTTATCAAAAATTTTTTAAAGGAAGCAGTTAAACGGGTTAAAATTTGGAGAAATATCAAACAAAAAAAATGACGATTCAAATTTTCATTAGCTGCTAAACACACTTGGAAACAAGACTCTTATTAGCACTTTCTGGCTCTCTTTCCCAAATCAATTTAAGCTCAAGGCAAGTAAGCTACTTGTCAGTTTGGTTGGTGGGCCCCCCGCCCCCGTCCCCCATAAAACTTATAAAACTGACACTCCGATTTCTGCCCCCCCCCCCGGGCTTCTAGTTTCCGACTAGGCTGAGATTGCTTCTCGCATTCCCTGATTCAACTAAGAGGGTATTTTGTTGGTCCCTATTTATAAGCATCTGTAACCCTCGAGAGATTTTAGTAGCTATACATGGCGCCAATCAACAAGACCACACGAAAACGAATACGTTCACAAACCCTCCGCTTTGTTGGGGGCCCCCCTAATCTTGAAAAAAAAATTACTTAAAACAATTTCATTTACAAATCCTTGATAAACCTTGAAACTTTAGTTAAATGTAGCTGTAAAATCTAGAATTTTAAAGTTTCGAACACAAATGGAGGGAGGAAGAAGGGGGTTATCAAGTTGTGCGAAATTCAGCTTCTTGATTTAATTTAAAAGAAAATAAATCCTCCTACGTAATGCAAAATCATGTTCCAGTGTTTTTTGAAGCATTTTTCTTAGAATATTTTTTTGTGACTCACATGTTTCATTTCTAACTATTTATTAAATACCGAACCCAGTATTTTGGAAGTTCCTTCGTAATTGCTTCCTTTATTAATATATTCAGCACGAGAAAAAATATTACACGTCCTTTATTCTTTTTCGTTTTCTGCAGAACTTGTTACTGAAAAAGAAATTGTCGTTGAAATATTTTTTAATATCTATTTTTAACTTAAAACAGGCGTGTCTTTCAAACTATAAACGATTGCGTAAGACTGTTCAATCAACTATTAAAATGTCAGAGACTGGAAAATGCAAATGAAAGGCTTTAAACAATTTTTACTGTTTTATAGACTTTGAAAAGCATTATACCTGTTTGGAACTCCTTAAAAAGTGCTTCAATTCTATTTCTTATCAAATAAATAAACTACGAATTAACTGAATGGCCAGAATATTACTCTCTCGTGAATTATTTTTTAAAATCTCTATACTATTTCTTTTAAGAATTTTATGCGTTTTATACTATTGGTCGTTTTGTATTAAGTGTTGTGTCGTCGGTGAGTTGGGGAACTAATCAAAACTACTATGTAACTATACTGAAAACCGATGTAAGCAAGTAATAAATCTTTTCTCTTCCCTCGTTCTTCCCCTCTGTAGATTAATGTCAACCATTTGTTAAACTACAAAAAAAAAAAAAAAAAAATATTTTTATTGATCTTAATTTTTCCAAAGAATGCAGAACATTTGCAGGGCAAGTGGATAATGGTGATATGTGACATTTGAATTTCGCCGATTTACACAAATTCAAATTAGTGTGTGTTCAATTGTGTTAACTCACAAACACAATTGAAGGTTCAAGTAAATAAAGGGGATATGGGACAATTTTTTTTAATTTCTAGAGAAAGCTTTCAAACAAAAAATTATTATCTAATCAATATTAACCATGGAAAAAAGTTAGTTTTTCCAAAATCGTCAACATATCACCTTTATCCACTTGCCCCTTCATTTATAAGGTTTCTGTTTGCTTATTTTTCCAACACATTTTTAAAGTCCCAATTGGCCCTTATAAGGACTCAAAATGCAGAATTTTAAAACTTTTCCAAAAATTTCCCCGGGAAGAAAACCCTTTAAAATTACGAATATTCTACCCCACTTCAAGGAGTTAATTGTATCTCTTTTTTGATACCCAACTCCAATAAAGTTTCGTCCAAAAAATTAACAAAAACACACACACACACAAGAAACAGCATTGAGGGCGGGCGGGGGACATCAAGGAAGGAAAACTTATAACACAAAAAAATGTATGTGCTGCAATCTGTTAATAATGAATTGAAACAATACCAAAGTATTAATTGAACATTATTATTTGGTTGAAATGTTCATTTTTGGTCAATTCTGACACAGAAAAATGAATGTGTGTTTGGGCAATGCTCGAAATGGGCCCTCCCCGAAATTTTTTTCTGGATACGGCCGTGCTCAGATGTCTGCTTGCCTTGTTTGTGCTTGCAATTCAGTATTTAAAGCTATTATTTCTAGCTTATAATGCTGTTGGTATCATTTAGAGCATTTTCAAGAGCTGATATGTTTTTTTTTTCCTTTTTTTTTCATATATAATACTAGCAGTACCCGCACGACGATGCCGGTGCGAAAAATGTAAAGAAAGTCAACTGAATAAATTTAAATTCACTCCACCCTCTTAAGTAAAATTATTATATTCTTTAATTCAAATGTGCACCACGACCTTTTAAAATATATTGATGACACTTTTAATGCCATTTCAGTTTGTAGTGCTCAATGCGAGGATTATTTTAGTTTTAAAGACTTTTTTCTTCTTTTCGTGTGTGTGTGAGACGAACTTATTTATTTTTAGCGAAATTTTTACGTTCCAATGGAACTTTTGACACAACTGTAGAGCCAAGATTTTCGAAAACTCTCAACGACCACAGCAATATTGCCCTTGAAATTTAATATAATTCACCGATTTAACCGTAATTTCAATGTAAAATTGGTCGCCAAATCTAAATTTATTAACATAGGGAACCGATTGTATCAGGTAGATCAGCCACAACCATTCTTCCATGATTTTAATGTGAACATTAAAAGGAAAGAAATATAATGTCTTTCGTACCATCGCTTTGAAGTGATTACAATCTAACAGTGACCCTCAAATAATCAAGATTTCACTGGCCGGGAAGTTTGGAAAATTTCCCGATTGTTGCCAAAATTTACGACGCCAAATATGAAAAGTAACTGAATAGCGGTGTTACAGAAAATGTCAGAATGGAACTATTATTATTAAAAATTTAGTGATGGCGGCATTAAATACATGTTTTAAACATGCAATAAAATACTCTTTAGACTGCAAACAACTACTGTTCCTTCCCAGACAGTTTTCTTTTTCTTTGATTTGGAGAAAGTAGTGTTTCACTGGCTGGGAGGTTTGGTAAATTTCCTGATTGTCGTCAAACTTTACGACGCCAAATGCGAAGAGGAACTGAATAGCCATCCCTAAATTTTAGGCCTTGAAAATTGATTAAATTTGATTAATTAATATTTCCTGTCCTAATTA
>JAXGGA010000679.1:40000-198233 GCA_038373865.1 Uloborus plumipes
TGCTTCGGAAGCAAAAAGCAATAGTGGTAACGATCAAGGATGTCGAATCGATTTCTGGCATATTCGTCCCGATTCTCTTAATTTAAATTGGGCGTGTAAGTATTATTAAATCAATATTCGGAAAAGTATTATTTGCTTACTTCTCCTTTATTTAATTCAATTTAATAAAGCAGTTTAGATACTTAACATATGCTATTTTGTATATTTTAAAAATATTTTTCACTCATGTTTAGGTATAAATATATTTTTAGGAAAATAATTTTAGTGAAAAATATCATACCTTTTTTGAGCTTTGAGTTATAAAATATTCATATTGTTTAGGGATTTTTATGTCATGTGTATTTAGACAAAGAAAGGCTCACTGCATTATGTGATCTTTTACCCATGTATATTTAAATTTTTAGTGATTTAGTTCAGAATTGTATTTGCTAAGCGTATCCATCTACAGCAATAAATTTGCAAATTATCGTTCGACAATACATTTGGTATGTACTATTCAAAAAACAAATTCTTAGGAGGGAAAACGAACTGTTTTATGGTGCGAAGATTAAAATTATTTATATACACACAATTTTTACCGTCACATTGCTTTGTAACATAAATGTACACCTCATAGTTTGCGATTCAAAATTCGACTGTTTCGTAAATATCGTACCTTCTCGGGGTTTTAAGCTATACAATATTCATTTTTTTGTGATTTTGTATTTCAATTGTATTGTAATAAAAAAAGGTTTTACTGTAATTTGTGAACTTTTACCTGTGTAATATTAAAATTTAGAGTGATTTTGCTCAGAATTGTATTTTCTAAACGTACCTCGCTGATTCATGTTTTCAAATTAATACTATTATAACTTATTTTTTATTTTTTTATTTTTTTCCTTAGTAAATACAAATGTATTCTTGGACGAAAATTTGCACAATGCACATTTATAACCGTAGGTAGTACGGTAGTTCGCTCAATATATAAAATTTTTAACTAAATTATACCTTAGCCACAGCAACGCGTGGCCGGGTCCAGCTAGTAGTTATTATAATGCTTCCTTCTGCTCCAAATACAAATAATGGCTATGAAAATAATTAAAACTAAAAAAAGGGGGGGGAGCTATTTCCAAAAATGGGAAGTAATGGGGGAAAACGGAGGTCATTTTAGGATTTAAGGAATCATTTTACATAGAAACCAGCAACAATGGTGCCGGAAGCATTTTGGAGGATTCTTTTATTTCCATTTCTTATATTTTCATTGCAGTGAATTATTATTATTACCATTATTATAGTTATTACCACGTACTTTGGAAGAAAAATTACAGGAGGACGATTTCATTGATTACGCAGTTAAAAGTGTTTAAAGCAGTATAACTTGTTTAAAGCTGACACTTACTGCTTTTACTGATTACACTTTGGTAATTAAACAACCGCTTCTACTAGTTAGATTCAACTTGATTCATGGATATGCTCTGACACACGAATTTGATTCACATTAATTTGAAGAGAAAAGTTAATTTTGCTCATCGGTTAATGATAATATATTCCATGTTCAAAATTATTTTCAAATCACATTACAATTATTGAAAGATGAAATTTTTCATCATGTTGAAAAGTTACACGAATTTCTTACTGCATAACAATCTCCCCAACTTTCCAAAAAATTGCACTGACATCTTTTGGTGTTCCAAGAAATGATTGAATGCAAAAAATACACTGGCGGAAAAAAAATCCCAACACCAAGAAAAAATTGGCGTAGAGTAATGAAATTTGGGTAATGCAATTGTCTAGTTAACATGCTTAATTGATTAAATGTTCAAGATCACTGGCTAATTTAAGCTCAAGAAAATGCTGTGCAAATGTGAAATTATGTAATTTAATAGAAGGTGTAACCTCCAGAATTTTGAAGGCAAGCCTGCAAGCGTGCATGCATTATGTCATACAGGTGCCGAATGTCACTTTGTGGTATGGAGTTCCATGCTTGTTGCACTTACTGTGTCAATACTAGGACCTTCATTGCTGACTGCGGATGATGCTCGAGGTGCCGTCCCATGATATCCCATACGTTATGAATTGGAGACAGACCTGGTGATTTTGCAGGTCATGGTAACATGTCAGCATTCTGTAGAGTACTTTGCGTTACAGCAGGGATGTGAGGACGAGCGTTATCCGGCTGGAAAACGCCCCCTTGAATGCTACTCATGAAGGGCTGTACTACTGGTTAAATTAACAGACTGACGACAAATTTTCAGTCAGTGAGTTTGGGATAACCACAAGAATGCCCCTGCTGTCGTAGGAAATTGCTCCAGAGACCATAACTCCAGGTGTGAGTCCCGTGTGTCTAGGCCGTAGACCGCTTGGATGCAGGCGGTCCCCTGGCCTCCTTCTGACCAATATACAGCTACCACTGGCACTAATTCAGAATCTGTATTCATCAAAAATTACAACAGATCTCCACTCCGACCTCCAGTGAGCTCTGTAGTGGCACCACTGCCGTCGGAAAAGGCAATGGTTTGCAGTCAATGGAATACCGGCTACATGCTGCCTGGCTCGGAGCTGTCCTTGAAGTAAACAGTTTCTTACCGCTCCTTGGGTCACGACGGTACCAACTGCAGCTCGAATGTCAGCCGCAGATGCAGTACGATGCGCCACAGCCGTACGCAAGATTCGGCGATCTTCCTTCTCAGTCGTGCCACGTGGCAGCTCGGAACTCGATCTTCTTGAGGTAGTACCATCCCTTGCCCATAGCTTCCAATAATCATGCGTGGTGGAAACATTTCCACCGAAGTCTTTCTGCAATATCGCGAAATGAAAATCCACCTTCTCGTAGTCAATTTGTACGACCTCGTTTAAACTCGGTGAGCTGTTGATAATGGCTTCTTCGTCTTCTTAAAGGTATTCCTGGCTAACATGAACGCAATTCGTCAAATTTCACGGAAAAATAATACACACGAGCTTCACAACACGCTTTTAAAACAAGCCTTATTTGCATGTTCTGAGTGACGCCAGCTGCCAAATTTCGTTTATCTAACACAAGTCTTTCTTGGTGTTGGGATTTTTTTTCCGCCAGTGTATAATATAAGAAAGCCCTTCGACAAACTGTTTTGATAGTTCGCAATATTTATGACGTCCTCGTAGGTTCTCGTTGCAGCATGGAATCAGCCGAAATTAAAACTCATACCTCATAAAGGTAACTATTAGTCGTCGTTTTCCAATCTTCTCTTTTTATAAAGCAGTGAGTAACCGCCCCTAAGCAAGGGCTAAGGCAGAAACATGCAATATTTATGACGTCCTTGTAGGTTCTCGTTGCAGCATAGAATCAGCCGAAATTTAAAACTCATACCTCATAAAGGTAACTATTATTCGTCGCTTTCCAATCTTCTCTTTTTTATAAAGCAGTGAGTAACCGCCCCTAAGCAAAGGCTAAGGCAATACTCCGCCAACTCACTCACTTCCAGCCATGTTCCGTGCACTCATCAGCATGGAATAGGAAAGTAACCGAGATGGAGGCAAAAAAATTGATTGCTAATGTGAAATTAGAATACCAGCGAGCGACCGCACTTGGTACGGTACAACTCGTAAATGTTGAGGCAGCGTTCGGGTATAAAGCAATGCTGACGAGTGCATAATAAGTACGAAAATACAGTCCATGGATGGAAACGACCGAGTTGGCGGTGTATTGCATCTTCTCTTTTTACTTTAGCTTCCCACTGGCTTCTTCGCAGAGGGTCCCCACGAGGGAAAACTTTCATTGAGAAACCCTGCTCGATGTTGAAGCAAACTATCGCAACACAGCCAGCCATTCTATAAAAAGATGTTTCTTGAATTAATACCTTTCCTTACTTTCTTTCTCTTTAATAGAATTATTTTCATACAAAAGGCTTTTCTTGAAAATTAACCAAAAGGGGGAGGGGGGACTTAAAATTAAGAATGTATCTTAAAATAAATAAAATATTTGTGTTATCAATTCATGAAAATAACCTAATTGAAGTTTACCTCAATTGTTTTGGCATTGCATTAAAAGCATTTCAGTAACTGTTTGAAATAAAACATAATTTATAGAATAACTAATGTTGTAGAAAAGCACCATTTATCCTTTGAAACTTTCAAACAAGATCCCTCGACCCAAATTTCTAAGCTAAATTTCTTTTCCGTTTTAATCCTAATATTGTAATATAATATTTCTCTCGTTTAACAATAGTTAAAAATAAAAGAATTGATTTCTTGTGGGAAAAAAAGTGAATTATATATTCTTAAATAGTTTTGTGAAGTATTACATTAAATTTGTTCTTATTTAGCATATTTTGTTAGTTCTAGAAGTACACATCATGAGGAATATTTATTGCAATCGAGTTTCTCCTCTTGCTTTTCCAGCTCTTTTATACTACATATGAACGATAAAAATGTACAGTAGTTTCTTTTTTTTTCTATTTAGAAACATGAATAGGAAGCAGTTTCAGAGAATAAACTTTTAAGTACACTCATGTCCATTATGAAGGATGATTCAGAATCACATGAAAATCGAACTCTAAAATGAAAAAATCAACCGTAAAATGGCTACACACATCTTGACGAATAATATGCAACTGAATGACGCCAATTGTGCGTCATAATGACGAGACTGATATATAAGGAATGCTGGCAATGAAGTAAAAGTGTTCGCACGCTTTTTACAAGCCTTTTGGTGCTCTGGCAGCTTAGTAATGACCGAAAGGAAGCATTCTGATGACTTTTTACGTGATAGAATTATCGGCTGCCTGGAATGTGTGCGCAGTCAGCAGGAGGTTTCTGAGGAACTTCGAATTGCCCAGTGTGTCATCTCCAGGCTTTGGCAACGCTTCCGAGATGATGGTAACGTGAATAGACGTTATAGCAGAAGTCGTCCTCGAGTGACAACACCGAATAAGGACCGATATTTGGCAGTCTCTTCCAAAAGAAGCAGACGGAGTACAGCATCAGACCTATCTCGTCAGCTCTCTTCAGCTACTGGGACGACAGTTTCAAGGCAGAGTCTACAGACGGTTAGGGCAGAGTGCACTGTATGCCCGTAGGATTGTCAGATGTGTCCCACTTACTGTAAGTCACTATCGCCTTCGCTTAGCCTGGAGTAGAGAGCATGCGTTATGGACACCGCAACAGTGGGCCTGTGAGATGTTTTCTGACGAGTCTAGGTTAGGTTCAGTTTGCAATTAGACTCTCAGGGGATTTTCCTTTGGAAAGAGCCAGGTACATGTCAGCAACCAAGAAAACATCGTTGAACGACACCGTTATGGTGGCGCAAGATTGCTCGTTTGCGGAGGAATTATCCTGGGTTCTAGAACACAGCTGCATGTTCAAACTGGAACCATGACAGGCCAAACCTACCTGGACGTCATTCTGGATCAACATATACGCTTATTTCAGGGCGCCATGGGCGCAGAATTTGTTTATGGCGAGTTGCAACCCGTCAACCATCTCTTACATGTCCATCGGAGCTTCAGAGAGCATGGATTGTTGAGTGGTGTAATATCACCCAAGTACAGACTGAAAATTTGATTCTGAGCATACCTAGGCGTTGCACAAACTCTATTTCGTCGTTTGGAAGACACAGTATGTATTAGCTTTCATAATAACCGTGTAACATTGATTTGGCGAAAATGATATTTTTTGCAATTTGCTCCAGAGAGTAAAAATCGCAATTTTACTTCATAATATGAAACATGTAGCATCTTTTTTGCTTTTTATCTCTTGTTTAATAAATAGGCTTTACAAATAAGGGATATTTGTTTTGCTTTTGACTCTTTGTTTGGCTGAACTTGCATTATCCTTAATTTATGGACATGAGTGCAGTTTGCATAACAACCAATACATATTTCTTTTACAAACAAGATGTATTTTGTTCTCTGATAATTATTTTATTAGAGTACAAATATTACAGGCTGAAACTTGTTTACAAGAAGTGTTTTAATTCAAACAGAAAACTAATCCTTAAACGACCGAAAACCAAGCGCTCCTGCTCTAGCGGAGCATGGTTGCCGAAATACCAATGAAGCCAAAAAGTTCGTCAACACTATCCGAATTCAATAGCCTCATAATTAACTGCATTATTCAATATTTGACATAAAATTTATAAATAAGACAGAGCACAGATTTA
The DNA here is from genome assembly GCA_038373865.1 of Uloborus plumipes. Taxonomy (NCBI): domain Eukaryota; kingdom Metazoa; phylum Arthropoda; class Arachnida; order Araneae; family Uloboridae; genus Uloborus; species Uloborus plumipes. Next base: position 46,116 of record JAXGGA010000679.1, read on the forward strand.
TGAACTTGAAACATAAGATGAAACTTCATTACATACCTGATAATTGAAATAAAAGGGGTTTTTCTAAGATCGATCCAATTCTTCTATGTTACGTCTACAAGACTTTTGTCAAGATGCCCTCCGGCGGACAAAGGCACTTCCCCGCTTCTCAGTGCTTGTCGTCACTCTGATACAATTCAAGGCAAACCAACTTCAGTAGGACATAAGCTGCTAAATTTCGGACGTAAATGTCTCATCTACATTTGAATACAATTGATCGCAAATTTTCTTGAACAAAATAGTACATTTTGATAAAATAGTCACCTTTACTTCCAAACGGTATTTTTAGTCGCTAGTACCAAGTGCGAAAGTGACTTTCTCTTTTTGTCGGAAGAAAGAATGATGAATTTTCATGCCCAGGCCTCGACTCCAAAGCCATTCGTTATTTTTCCCTTTCAATGCGTCAGGAAATGACAACTCCCTGAGGACCTAGCACACTAACCCAGATCCTTTTCAATTGGAAAGAAATGACTACCCGGGGGACATTGGAATCTTCACCCCTCAAAGTGCGTTACCCCATTTTAGGGAAACCCAGAAGGTCGCCCCTCCTCTCCATTGCTGGGGACTGCAGTAACCACGAAGATTCGCCGAGGTCGATGCCTCATTTAGGTCGGTATCCATTGACCTTCATAAAAGCGAATGTTGTCGGCTAACTTGGAATCCAGTGCAGACTCACTTGACTACGATAGCGGTGTGGCGGCCTTGTCAAGGTAAGTAGCCGAAGTACTTTTCTCTCACGACATTTCTCGAGTCAAATACCTCAGGGTGTTGCACATCTCGAATCCCATCATTTCTGGATTTTCAAAATTCCAGCTTCAACTACCTAATCCGTAATATTCAAGCGCGAGAAAGCATTTCCCTTTCGGATTCTATCTGAAGCCATTATCAAACTTCACTTTTAGCTTAGAAGCTTGAGCTGTTTACAAGATTTGTGTCGTTCATTGTAAAAGTGGTGTACCTCCATATTTAAAGAATGCGGATTTGTTTGATAAATGGTAAAGATTGAGACTAAAAAACACTGCCAAGTGGGCCACTGGCCCGTAAGCGCAAAAGAGTTAGTGGTCACTTTGAAATACGTTCCAAATGTAATCGTACTCCGCCTCATTCTGGATATAAACATGCAATACACTACATTATGTCCATACATATACCTTAGTCCATAATTTAACAGATGTATATGTTTTTCAATTTAACAGATGTTTATGTTGATGTATATTTAATTTAAAAGATGTATATGTTTTTCAATGTAATAAAAAAACAGGGAAAAATATTTTAAACACTTAACTCTAAATTACTCTTACTTACTCTAAACTTACTTAACTCTAAAACACTTTTGAATAAAAAACAGTTTTGTTGCCAAATGGCTACATCATGCATTCAACAGATAAAAATTATTTCAAATGATAGTCTTGGAAATAGTTTTTTTTTTTTTTTCTGTAAAAAAAAAAGCCATTACCATAGAACGTTTAGTGCACTGTACTCTTGTAAACCCTTTACATTTTGACATTTTACAGCGTTGTTTAGTTGTACTTATTTCTGGCTGATGATCAATTCTGTCAAATCTGATATCGTTTGGAGGCTTTCTCGAGCAAGCTTTTTTTTTTTTGGTTTGTAACTTAGTTCCTCTGTAGCTAATATCTCCCTCTTTTTAATACGCTTTTATTAGTTTTATATGTGGGTTTGTTTCTATTTTATGTCTATATGTAACTTTGAATAAAAGATAAAATTCCCGTTCTTTGCAAGTATAAAAGTAATATATTTAATATTGTTATTAATACAAAAGGCTTAACTATATTACATGTTGATGTATTATAAGTGCATGTAAACTTAGCAGTAGTTTTGAAAATTAGATGGAAATCAGTGATGATCACAGCGGATTCGAATATAAAAGCGTATTTTTCAGTTTGTTTAAACTATATTTTAAAATTATCAATGATTTTACCTGTCCGTGTAAGCACAAAGTTTGTGTTAATTGAAATCTAAAATGAATACGTTTTAAAGGCTTTTCTGTATTGAATTTTTGCTTGTTCACTCTGTTAAACAACAACTGAGCATTGATAATTGAGAGGACTAATAAATGGTAGAAAAACCGAAAATACCACTTTTTGGTCCGAATGATTATTTCATACCCTCCAAAAAGAGAAAAAATCTAGTGCGAAACATAAACAAAGCAAAATCTTCATGAACTACAGAGATGAATCGAAGTGTTTTCTAGATGCTTCCTGCATAATTTTGCCAATGGCTACAGACATGTATTATTTCCTAGATTTTTTTTCAAATAATTATTTTGATGTAAAACGCATCTTAAACAAAAGATAAATGTTTGTTTTATTCATATTTTTTCTTTAAAAGATAAAATATTTCAGTGTAAAAAATAATTTCAAAACTTGGTAGTTTAAGTGATTTTAAAAGCTATTCATATGGATTCATTTAAAAACATGTAATTGACCAGTGCTGCCATGTATGGAGGATAAATGGTAATAATTGCTTTAAAGATACATAATACTTGCTTTTTATGCATTGAATTGCCTTATGACTACAATCTGCTATTCATACAGAGGAAAAATTGTCCATGTATCCAATTTTCAACACGATGCGGTGTAGGGTTAAGCTATACATTTTCATTTATTTACCCAGAAAAAGAAAAAGTCTTTTACTGGAAGAAAAACTTGAAATTTTCTGAAAAATGAAGCTATTCATTTTAAAATCCGAATAAAAATGACATTATTCAAATGAAACAAACTAATACTCTTAATGCGTGAACTTAAAAAAAAATCATTTCATTTGCTGATCAATCACGAAAATTTAATTATCCTTGTCTGACAGTACTTTCTCAACAAAGTTTCATTGCTTTTTCTTGACTAAAATTAGAAAATGTTAACCCTCATGTTTTATCTCTTTTTCATACGTAAATTCAAAAATGATCTAAAGTTTTAAAATCCAAAAATAATAATTGTTCGTGTAGTAACCAGCAACATGAGGAAAGAGCCCGTTTTGAAAAAACTTCGTATTTCTTTTATTTGCAATACTTAAGTATTTATTTTTAATATAAAGGTCCAAAATCCTTCACATTCCGCTTTTGCATTATGTAGTTTTTGGCTTAATTTTGTATTCCTTTGATGCCCCTTTTTACGTATAATAATAGCGTTTTGTTGTAATAATTCAACAATCTTTTAGCATTTGCTTTCGATGTACGATATTTCTCAGTAGTTCTTCAATAGTGCATAATACAAAGGTTTAGTGCTAAAAAGTACAAATAATATTGTTTTATAAGAAATACATTTTTATTTGATGACATCGACCGCCAATAACGGTGCCGATGATTTTTTTTTTTTTTTTAAGAAAACTAATCTACGATCATGCATTGGCATTTTGCGTTTTTGTTCATAAAATAAACAAATTCAATACACCAGTGAGGCGTCCAACATGAAATTTTCTGGTCGCCAAAAAGAAAATTTGGCGAGGGGCGGCCGCTAGTCTCGACCTTCTAAATAGATCTCATTTACTTCTATCTTTTAGCACTTTTCCAGATCTGATGGCAAATAGTGGCTATGGGTCATTTTCACCATATATATTTCAGAATTTTTAAGTATTTTTTTCAACTTGCTATTTTCTTTTAGAATCACTAACAGATGTTTTGTCATATATTTTAGGTGTGTGAAAAAGTAATTGGTTGTACACTTTGATGCATAATTAAGTATTCAAATGCTGTTTTAAAACTTTAAGTTGCAAGAAAAATTGTCGTCCGTTACCATACAAAATCAATATGAAATCTTACTTTTACACTATATCATAGCTTCTAGAACCAATTTCATTTGAAATTATTTGCGTCCCTGAAGCTTAAAACAATGTTTGTGATGATTAAAATATTGATCAAAAACTGTATGGTAACGGATTTGACTAGTAACGGAGTTGACATTTCAACCAAAATGTCAAATTATGGCTAGGTTGTCAAATTTAAAAATTGAACAACAATATGCATTTTCTTAGAGTTGTATAATAAACAATATTTCGGGGTAAAAGTTGAGAAAAAGTAAAAATTAATACTAAAATCTTTGGTTAAAAAGACTTGACAAAGATTAAAAATACGCACTTGGACGAAATCTTGTGCGAAACGCCACAGCAATTTTTCTCGACTCAGGAAAACAAAATGGTATGAAATAGTTACGTCTCTAGTTTGTTAAGTTAACTGATTACTTATTACCATCTTTTGACTGCAATAAATACCTTTTTTAGCTCAAATAATCTTATGGTAACGAACTTGACAAGAACTACCGGACGAAATATATTCATACATTTCTCAATGAAAAAAATTACTATTATAAATATTTATTATGAATATCATATACTAATAGTCAATATATAAAACTAATTTGTTGTATATACTTTTTTATACAAGTATATAAAAAAAATAGTTGAACTTGCGAAAATTGGAAATGGACAAGCGTTTCTGCCTTGATTCTCATTTTTAAAGACTTATATAAAAATAAATAAATAAATTTCAATAATTTTTTGAGCGATAGAATTTTTTGGGGGTATTTTTTGCAGAAAATAATTGTTTGCATTGAATATAAAATATAAGTTATGCTTCAAAATCGTCTTTTTAATCTCCGGACAGCAAATGTAAGCAAATTTTGAAAATGACCCCTATGTTTTTCCTAAGGAAAAGGGCTTTAGTAAAATCATTCTCACCCCTTTTACAATGTTTATTACTTGTGGTAAAGTTATGGGAAATTAGGGAATACGACAATGTAGTTCTGAAAAAAATCCTTTACTTCCGCAAAGACTGCAACAAATCTCTTTAAATCAATTTTAGCAATGAGCACCAACTAATTCGATCTTTTTCTTTTTCTTTTTTTTTTTATTGATTCGCCATTTAATTTTGTGTAACGAAGCATCAAGTGTCTGTACATTAGCTATTCTTAAAGGTTCAAAAATGGTTTTCTTTAGAAAAAGATGAATATTACCTGTCCCAGCCTCAAATCATTAAGAATTAAGATGTGCTAGAACTGAAATGCAACAATAATTTAAGTTGTTAGTTATCTATCTTTTACAAAAATTGCTTAACTTTTACACTTCCTCTAAACAAATGAATTTTTCGTATTGTTACAGCCATTTCGTCGCCTGGTTCATTTGTTAAAGAACTGGTGATTTTTTTTTCAATAATTTGATTCAATTCTAAGTAATATAACGATTGTACAAGACAATCAGAATGTCAGACTACTATAAAATAATTTCTAATCAAATACAATAACCTGTATGTGCTTTTAGGTCTGTTAGGGATATAAATTGATTCACCGATAAGCAAATCGACCGTTACAGATTAATCGGTTGTTGATAATCGGACGATTAATTAGCGTGGCCGTTTAATGATCATGATAATTATTTCTAATACTACCAATTCCTCTATTATTTTTTTTTATTTTACAGGCGATTCTCTGTAAACTGGTCGGGACTAAACGGTGGGTGTTAAAAAGTATCCCAATTGCTAAAGAAGCCGTTGGGTTACACGAGCGCTGTGAAAACGGGGGATTCACAGCGCTCGCCATGGGTCAGAACAATTCCAGAAGTCAGCACACCTCTTCGGCGGCGTTTCTTTCAGACGTTTTGCTCGGGGGAAGGGGCACTTTGAGAATCCGGAGGGGCAAAAGGAAAATCCAGGAGAGGGGGTGAGTAATGGGGACGGACTAAGGGGATCAAAAATGGTTTAAAACTACTTATTGAGGACTTTTCTGATAAATCCTCTTCATTTGAGCCCCAAAATTTGACCCTTCCGATATTGACCTCCAAACAACCGGAAACTGAATCTACTGTTATGAAGGCGTACTTCATTGAGTTAATGTTTTCATCGTCTGTAAAACTTTGCATGGAAGTGCAGAACTCTTTTTTTTTTTGAAAAGAGTGCTTTTTAATTATGCATATATCTGAGCAACAGAGTACCGCAGTAAAATAAATAAAAAATTTTAATTGCGATAAATAAACATTTTCAGATTTAATTAAAATGAAAAAGTCTTTATATTGTCACAGGATACGGATTTGCGGGGTGAACCGAAACACTTTGATCTGTTGTTCCAATTATAACTTACTTAAGGGAAACTGTTTTAAAAATCAAGATTCTAGCCCCAATTTTCTCGTCAAAACAGGGACAAAGATTTGTTTTTGTTTACCCCTTCTGGTGAACCACTAGGTCTTAGAATGACACAAAGTTCCAGATTTAAAAAGATTTTTACTTCAGGAGACTTCTTTTTACGTAAAATACGTAGGAGAATAGTTATGCAAATTCTATGTAGCAAACGTCCAGTTCTCAGACAACGACGAATACCTGGGAAAATCTCACAGGACGATCTCCGAAACCCAGAGAGATTTTAAGAAATTTAGGAAAAAGCAGTGTTCATCCCAGAAGATGTTATGAAAAAACTTAAGTCAAGCCACCACTGCTCGTTTCAAGAAAGACGAAGATCATTTTTGTGGACGACATGAGTGACTTCGATTTATATTAAACTTCTTTTTCCCCATTCTAATGCATTTTTTAAAAATCAATTTGGATTTTTCATAAGTTGAAAATTATTTTGGAGTTTTGACAAATCATACATTAACTGGTATAGAAAATAAACTTTTATTTGACAGTAACTATCTGCTCTTATTCTCCCCCATCACTATGACTAATATTTTTACGAGACCTATTACAGGTTAAATTAGAAAAAAATAATAATAATAAAATAATTACCCCCCTATCAGTGGGGTAAATCGGAACACCTCTAAATTAATTATATATAAATAATAACTATTCAACATGTTTTGTTTTTTGCTTGGAAGAGTAGCGTAGATAGACTAAGGTGCGCTCCCCACCCCCTATTGAAATTTAAACATATTTTTCCGTGTACTTTTTGTGCTATTTTTCTGTATCGTGTGCCCTCAAACCTCTTGCGCCCCACCTCCCTCGTTCCGCGGGGCCTTTGTACACCACTGACTTGAAATATTAAAAACAAAGTAAGACCGAAGTTTTCACCTCAAAAAATCGAAATTAAAGAAAAATCTTTTAATTACTTTTTCTTACTATTGAAGCTGAAAAGTTCCGATTCACCACGTTTTACGGTTAATACAGTACGGCTATTTTTCAGCGAATGTTTAGCTGCTATTTCAGCTTTAGATTAAAGTGAAGGGTAAGGATGCAATTTTGTAACGCTTGATCTAAGTTAGTTGGGGAATTAGGGAGACTTGACCCAACTTTGGGTTTTTCATTTTTTCATTTCTTTATGCAATAGTTAGAACACAATAAAAAATGTATGTAAATAGTACATGATTTAGTACATTACTGTGTTTCAAAATAAAAGTATAAATCGAAGTGCAGAAATGGTTCAAAAAAATCATATGCCTCAAGTCTAAATATGAGTAAAATGTCCCTAGACCGAGGGAGATATTTCAAGTGGCACGAAATTTCCGTACTGTAGTTAGTGTTACATAATTTAGTGTTACATAATTTTTCTTTCATAAATCCTATTCGATATCAACAGAAAACAGAAGTCGAAATCAAAACTTGTGACTGTCATTTTGTACTTTAATATCGAGAGAATTGAGAAAAGTTTCCATTTGTTCCAAATCTCATTCACACACAGCAGCAAAATCAGGTCGTTTGAATCTGCTACCTTCTAATCTGTTAGAAAATTTCAGTCGAAATATAATTGTTTTCTGTTGCTGGAGCCGACAAAATACGCCGTTAAAAAAATGTCCTGAAAATGACAGAAAAAGTTACGGCAGCTAAGTTGCCGGAGTTATTCCGTTTCGTTAATTATATTTTCGTGATTTTACAGAAGCTCCGTTCGTCATTTTCCCGTTTCTAAATTCTCCGTGTTTTAATTTTCCGTAGCGTGTGTTTTAATTTTCCGGTATGCTAGTTCACGCTCCTTTTTTTCGTTACTCGGTTTTTCTATTTCTTATTTTCCAACATTAATCGGTAGTACCGATTTTTCAGCCAACTTGCAGATTAATTCGGCAAAATCTTGCCAATTAATCGGTGAAAAAAATATTTATTTTTATTACTTATTAAAGTAAACCTCCAAAAAGCCACTATGATAATTAGTCATTTAACAGTAAATAAATGTAATTTTCTGCAATCTATAACGTGCAGCATGAAAGTGTACAGAGTTTAAACAAAGCAAATATTTTTCGGTAAAACTGATTGGAACATTAAAAGAAACACCTCTGTTAAATCCATGAACTTTTGAAATGGAATGCGAATGCATAAATATTTTATTTCATTTACAATCAGTCAGATGTTTAAATTACTTCACGGATGCTCGAACAAGAAACTACGATGGGTAAATTTAAAAAATAAATAATTTTCTGCAAACACAAGTACAATATGTAGTACGGAAGTGTAGTGTAGTAAGTAAAAAAAAATAACTCAAAGAATGAAATATAAAAATAGTAATAACAATAATAATGATAATAATTCTCTCAGCAGATATAAATGATTTAACAATTTAATGTTTCTATTTTTGGAATAAATATGGGCATTTTTACAATCTTGCAACATTTTTCTTGCGTTGATACTTTTCTGACTTAGCTAAATGATTTCAGATGACCTGTAATTTTAAAATAATAAAAATCTTGAATGAAATAGCTACTTATAATTAAAAAATAAATTTAAATTAAGAACACCCCTAAATTAAAGTGCTCACCACAGTTCCCTCCTAATTTTTTAAATAATTTATTTATAGGGTGCTTATGTAATTTTAATTACAAAAATATGCAAATCGGTTTAAAGAAATTTGATGAAATTTTGAAATTATGTATGTTGCAAAAAAAAAAGTCTTCTCAGAAATAAATAAGTAACTATTCCTAAAATTGGAATAAAGAAAGTGAGGAAAAACAGTGATGGTGAAATATATAATCTTAAAAATAATAATCCTGATCATTAATCGGCTCTGCCGATTAATCGGCCGATTATAATTAGCCGATTAATGGGTAATCGGCCAATTTGCTTATCGGTGCATCCCTAGTGAAGATTTTAAACATCAGGTTCATTCCACGGAAAAACTGCCATTTTGTCCCGCACGTGATAACTCATGTGAAATAATAATCATTTAAAAGAGTAATGAAAACAATTTGTTGCTCAAGAAACTACAAACGTGTGTGTGAAACATTAAACAAAACAGTTCGCTAATTATCGCTCATAATTATTACTTTTTATTGAAACATATGACATGTCACAGGTGAGCTGCAGGCCGCGATTTTCGACAACTGCTTAAAGACTGCGTTGAAGTCTTAATTTTATTAGGATCAAATGAAATTCACAAGCTCTTTCGTATAAAAGAGGTTCTGACTGGTCGGACATTCTCGTTCATGTTATAAGAGAGTTGCTGCATTGCTGCTTTTTCATGAATTGGTCCATTATGATATTCCCAAGCAGCACAAAGGCGTTCAAAACACGTTCTGCAACACGTACAGAGCGCACCAGCCGGCACGTTCAAAACACGTTCTCGCAGCACGTGTTGTCAACGTCTATGTGTCTCATCGATCGATGGTAATATGACACGTCGAAATCTGGTGTTGACCACCTCTTTTTGTCCCAGTTTTGAACGTGGAATGATAGGTTATATTTAGGTTCTGGAAATACGTTTGTTTTCAGTGCTCCCCAGCTAAAAACGTATACCCCACTATCCGGGGCCGTGACGTGTTTTAACCGTGACGTCATTTTTGATCCATGATCGTCGCAATCTTGGTTTTAATTATTTAATTACTTAATTAATTTAATTTAATAATTAGTGATTGTTTAATTACTTTGAATTTAATATATTCATTCCGCGGGATTCGAACGCGGGTCCCTTGCGCCTCCAGCTGGACACGCTAACCACTAGACGCTACTTGATCATATCGAGGGCGAAAAAAAATACTTTAAAAGAAATTTTTTTTTGCAGGAGGCGCCATCTATGAAAGACTAAGGGCGTAAATCATATCATTTTATTAGTATGAATATAATGTTTTTTTACTGAAATGCATGCAAATCTGATTAGGATCTTCGGAGAAAGAGTTGTTTAGGATAAAACTTAAAATTTCTGCTGATATGATTCCTCCCCCCTTTCTAAAAAGCAGTAATTCACGACCTCAATTCTGAGAAATTAAGCACCTCCTTAAGCACTGAAATGACACCGTGATAATATTACTGTTTTTACAAGTCAAATATCACGTTCCTTAAGCACTGAAATGACACCGTGATAATATTACTGTTTTTGCCCGTCAAATATCACGTTCCTTAACCCTTTGAAGCAGAAATGGGACACCGGTGTCCCACAGAACGAAACACCGATTTCAAATGAATATTTTATCTTTTATGCAGAAAGGGACACCGTTGTCCAAAGCTGTATTACATAACCAGAAAATTATTAAAATGCTAAATATAATATTTTCCCCTTATTTTGACGTTAATTAATACATAATAGTCATCAAAGTAGGTGAAAAACATTGAAAAAAATTCTGCGTCAAAGGGTTAAGCACTGAAATGACACCGTGATAATATTACTGTTTTTACACGTCAAATATCACGTTCCTTAAGCACTGAAATGACACCGTGATAATATTACTGTTTTTACACGTCAAATATCACGTTCCTTAAGCACTGAAATGACACCGTGATAATATTACTGTTTTTGCACGTCAAACATCACGTTCTTTAAGCACTGAAATGACACCGTGATAATATTACTGTTTTTACACGTCGAATATAACGTTCAAGGGACACTTAGCACCGTTATTTGACCAATAACACCATTTTTGCACCAAATTTGAACGTTCTGGTGCTGCTGGGGTTCACCCTATAAGGCTGGAGGAGCACAACTCATTTATATACATATTTTAAAACAAAATGATGTTCAAAAAATGTAAACTTTAGAACTCTTATACATTTTGTTTTTTAGAAAAAGTCGGAAAATTTCTGCTCATGTACTTCAAGCAAAATCCGGTGCATGAGTTCAAACTCTTAAATATTTTGACTTTTTAAAAAATATAAGGTAAGTCGGGGGAAGATGCAAGTTTAATCATAATTCGTTTATGCATTGTCAGATTGCAATACTGAGCCACGTGTATGAAGTGTCAGGTCCAACATAGGATGTGGCATGGCCATTTGTTTGAATTCATCGTCTTTAATCGGTGTTATTTTTTATCTCGTGAACATTTAACGTGGTTAGTACGACTTTTGTAATATTCTGTTCCTCATACTTCGAGCTCATAAACGTATTTGCTATTTTGAATACGATATTAGCAATATAAGTGACTTATGCATTATGTTACACACACGATGTATGTAGAAGAACGTCATAACACTGTAGAAATAAGGAAATAAGCGTGTGTGGCATCTTCCCCATATACTTGGGGGGAAGACGCCACATTATTCAGAAATAGGTGAAATGAACTAAATTTCATTTATTTTTTGTTTTATAACACTGAATAGTATTGTGTAAAATAGAAAAGAAATGACTTACATGTTTTCTTATGCTTTCGTTTAAGGTATTCTAACTTTTAAAAAATATAACTCTGATTTCGTTACCATTTAAACAATGCCTAGAAAAAACAAACGTAAAGCTTAACGCGCTTCTTGGTCCCAATCAAATTTGCTGCAATCTGTGGAAGATATAAAGAATGCACGACAAACTGTGTTGGCTGCAACAAAGATTTATGGAATTCCACATAAAAATTTGAAGTGACGCATAAAACGTATCACGGATGTTTTAAAAAAAATTGAAGAGTTAGTCACTTCCGAGAGAAGAGCAAATATGTAGGGGTAGGCCCTAAGAAAGCAAGAAAAGGCGAGTAAGGGCAAAACACATACCAAGAAACATTCGAAAGTACAGAAGAAAAAGTGACCCAGTCATCTCCAAGTGAAAAAATTCCTCTACATACGACGGGTGATAGATGGATGATGATAATAGTGACGATTTTTGTGCTGCGTGCAAAGGATACTTTTGTGCTAAAAAAGGTTCCAAGTGTAACTGGATTCAGTGCATTGAATGCAACAAATGGTTTCACAAAGATTGCAATGATGATCATTTTCATCGAGTAAAATTTTTTGTGGGCTATCATTTAAATTTGTCCTGCTATTATTTTTTCAAACCAAATATGACTAAATTCAGTTTTTTTTCTTTGGTTATTATGTCAACGTTTATTTTTTTAATGTTTGTCTTATTGTTTTATTTGTTGGGGTGTTATGGCATCTTCCCCCATAGCAAGTGGCATCTTCCCCGTATATATGGAGAAAATGCCACAAATAAATGACTTTCTTCAACATTAAGTTCTGACTTTATTTTATACTTTGAAGAGTATTAATTGGTATTTATGATTAATTAAATTACTGAAAAATAAAGTGTATTTGTTTGCATGGACTTGTTATTGCAATTTCAACTGCAATAATCGAAAATTCCTTAGCTGTGGCACCTTCCCCCGATTTACCTTACTAAAGTAATACAAGAATTGGCGTTGCTTTTCATTAAAAATTTTACTTCATTAAAATAACATGATTTTTTTAAAAAAATATTACATTAATCTCGCATAAAATACTCAAATATTTAAAAGATGAAATGATCAATGCATAGTATTTCTGAGCGCACAACTTCAAAACATTAAAAATATTGCATAAGGTGCATTCTTTTTTAAATATTTTATTTTAGATCTGAATAAAAATTAAGTTCGGCCCCAAGTTTTTTTCCTCTCTGAATTTAAAGCATTCATGGTTCCATTAAAAAAATATCCTGTATTTTTACTGATTTCGTCTATTTTCATATACTTACGTTATGGTGCTGATAGTGATCAACACTTTAAGAAATGCACTCTCAAAATTGACGATATTTTCATTGTTCTTGATGAAATCGCTTCCATGGATATGCCCAGAGCTAACATTTTGTCAAATTGAAGAAACTGCTTTTGTCACTTTTTTGGAGATGAATTTCCCCCGTCAAATGTAGCGAAATATTTTTTTAACCTAGTTTCGTCAAATCGCATGAATGCAGTAAATTAATGGATCAATGGGTTGCTGTAAAGGAACATATTGCATTTTCTGAAAATTATTATTTTTTATTATTTTAATGCCCTATAGCTCTGATTTTGACTTTCCAAACTTTTGATGATAGTTAAATAAACATTTTTACAATTTCTTTTCATTTATTTCTTAATATGTTTTGAACTGAAGATGGAAACAAATGTGTAAATAAAGTCATTAAGGAAACAAATCTTAGATTTGGGACTAAGCTTTCAAAGCTTTATGGAAAAGTACAAAAATCATCAGCACTCATAGTACGTTTATATATGTAACTCTTAAATGTCTATTACTTTACATCAGTGGTTCTCAACCTTTTCACGGCTAACGCCCCCTTTAAGAGTGAATATTTTGCCAACGCCCCCTTTTATGTTAATAGTGAGGGAGCTTGCGAAAAGAGGTAAAAATCTTAAAATAATTTAGTTCCAGAATTTTACAAAACGGTTAAACAACACAGATTTTTCCTCGGTAGAATTAAAATGACGAATTTAGAAATAAAAAAAATAGGTTTAAAAAAATTCTACTTTCAAAAGAATAGCAAATAAAATGAAATAGAATAAAAATAAACAAGCAAAAAGAAATGTTCCCTCAAATTATGAAGGAAACAACGAGATGAAATAAAAATTAACATGCAAAGCATTTTTTTAAATTATTCAAAATATCAAAGGAATACTTAGAAATATATGTTAGTGAGATATTTGTTCTTGGTGGTTCAAAGCCTGTTTCCACAGTCGGTTTAATATTTTTTGTAAGGTGAAGGCGCAAGTCCCCTCCCTCTTGGGACGATTTGGAGTCGATTTCTCTTTTTTGTAACTGGGTCGGTGATAACACTGAATCCTCGTTCGACGAGGTAGAAAGAGGGAAAGGTAATTAAAAAAAAATTTTTGACGATATCCCACAGTACAGGCTAAAGGCAATGTTTCCTTGCAGACAAAATCCTGTATTGCTGTTAATAAAAATACTGTTAACATTCTGGAAAATAGCTTTCAAAGTTTCATTGGTTGAAAGTTCAACCAATTATCCTCCAATTATTCAACCTCAGTATCTTCCTGATACTGAGTATCTGATGCCTCAATGTTTCAAAAGGGCTGATGACCCATTGAGGAACGTTCAGAGAAAAAATATCCTCAAAACGCTTAGAGAAGTCTTAGTGTAAAGATTGAAGATGTCGGCAATAAACATGAGCTTCATCAAAGGAGATTTCATTAAAAATAAACCATGAAAGTAAATGAATGAAATGAGCAAAAGTCAAAGTGAAAATACTGAGCTCAAACCACAGTCAAAGTGGACGGGCACTTTAAGCATTGCAGTACGGTTGCCAGGTAAAAATTTAGGAAAATAACCAAACCAATTAAAATAACCAACTTGCACGAATACCCGCGCCCATCGAGATATTTTGAATATCTTTGGTGGAGACTTATTTTTCCAGATACTAAGCTAACTTAAGAGAACGTGGTGAAAGAAACTTACATAAGTAAAAAAAAAAAAAAAAAAGAACAAATCGATGACGTTTAATGTTTTGCCTAAAACGCTACTAGTGGAAAACACTCGAATGCAATTGTGAATTTTTTTGCATTATTTTGAAACTCCCATTAAATGTTAGCAATAAACATTAAAATCTGGTATTCTACTCTAGAAATTGTTCAGTCTGAAAACTAGTTTCGTTTAGCAACAATCAAAGCAGGTGACTAAAACTTGAGAACTTAGTTGGACCATTTTCATCTACAGATTAAGGACGGTATTTTTTACATGCATGACAATTACTGAGTAAAATAAAGATGCATTACTAGAAAATTATATAAAGCTAACTAGAAATAACATTGTAATAGTAGAAAAATCAATCAATAATTCGGCTAAAAAATAACCAAACGATGATGTGGCTAATGCTTATGAATTTCATCTAGCTATGTGTGATTGAAATTATCCAAAAATGGCTGATTACAACTGCGATTAATTGTAGCATTTCTCTCATTAAGTAGCTCTTCATTAAGGAGCATTCTCTTTCAAGGTTGTCGGATACAAAAGATCACTAAAAAGCTAAATCGCTACAAAAAAAGAGAGAGAGAAGGGAAAAAAAAAGCAAAAAAGCTAAACTATTTTTAAAACAAAACAGGCACCTTAGAAAAACGTAAGAAAATAAGCTTAGAGATTCCAGAGCAGATAAATTGATTTATGATTGGCACAAATAACTCAAGTTGCATTCGTGATTTAATGCAACATTTAATTTTGATTTTTAAAATTAAATAAAATTCTAATATATTATTAAAATCTTATTCATTTATCGTCCTATGACCTCAAATTTTCTCACCGCCCCCCTAACACCCAAAATACAGGGTGGTTATAAATTAACAGGAGGTGTTTGGAGCCCTATAGCTCGCGAATTGCTGGGCGAAATATTGCCGAATTTCGTGAGCGTGTATGGGATTTTGATTTCTGACCATGGGATTTTGATTTCTGGAATAAAAAAAAATAGTTTGAAAAATCACCACCAGGGGGAAATTTGGCGCTGTAAAAGTGTATTATTCTGATTATCGAAGAATTAATTGCTACTGACAAAATATGCATCCATTTTATTTGCAAAAATGACTTTTTTTGTCACAAATGTGGTTCGATATGATCGCCATTGTAAAGTTGTAAGAACTGCATACGATGCACAACATTTTGTACGGTAGCTCGTGACATATCAGAATGGATTTCTTGATGAGAATGCTCCCAGTCCGTCATTTTACAGATGATCGCTAAACGCAATGCGTTTATGCAAATTATTGCATTCTATTTGGTTAAATGGACCGCTATTTTGTTCATGGTGATTTTTTCTTTTAATAGAAAATTCTACGGCGATCATATTAAACTTCATTTGCAAAGCACAATCATTTTTGCTTGGCGAAATTGATTTATACAGCATCTTTTCCAAGTTTAATTCGCGATATTCAGTGTAATACACTTTTACAGCGCCAAATTCCCCCCTGGCGGTGATTTTTCAAACTAATTTTTTTTATTCAAGAAATTAAAATCCCATGGTCTAATATGCCCGCTCACGAAATTTGGCAATGTTTCGCCCAGTAGATCGCGAGCTAGAGGGCTCCAAACACCTCCTGTTAATTTATAACCACCCTGTATATCCACCGCCCCCTACTGCCCAAAACATGTTCACCGCCCCTCAGCATTTTCCCACGGCATTTCCACACGGGGGCGATACCGCCCCCGTTGAGAACCACTGGCTTACATCATGAAATAACTAATAAAGTCAAGACTCAAATTAAATTAAAAATAAAAATAATAATAACAAAAGTAAAAACATGATAAAACTTGGTTGAGCTCTTATCTGGAAGAGCCCCACAAAAAAAACAACAAAGTGGATTTTAAAGTGTACTCACACACCCTTTTGTTGCCCATTTTGATTGAATCAACTGTGATTTATTATGGACTGATAAACCCAGTAAAGTGTACCCCGTCCTCTTTTCCCTATTAAACTTGACAGATTTATCCTGTCTTCAACTCGCACTTTCCTGCTATAATATTTTACCAATTCAGTATTTCAACTTGACTGAGGACTTCAGATTCTATAGTTAATGTAAACCTAACCTGGCAGTATTGAGAAGGAAACTCAGGTTTAAATCACAGTAAATATTGTTATGAATTTGATAAAATTTAATCATTTGACCTACCTCACAATATTTAAGCTGTTCATTACACAAAAAATCAACTGTGACTAACACATAAAGTCATTCCATTTTAAATCAACAAATTTTCAAAAAAGTTGTTGCATCACCATTTTTGATTTTGATGAAAATTTGCATGTGTATTCCTTTTACTTCCCAGAGCTCAAAATAAGGTTCATTTTATTTTTAAAAAATTTACCCTTTGATATGTAGGCCATTTTTGTTGTTGGCAACAGCGAAAATCGGACGTTTTGATGCTTTGTCTTATGAACTATAACTTTTTTTCTATCAAAGATTTTGAGTTCAAACATAGCTCATTGAAAAGCTAAGAAAAAGATCTTTTTATATGTGCTATCAATAAATTTCAGATTTTTTGATAGCACATATAAAAAGGCAAGATAAAAAATATAAAAGGGGCAAGATAAAAAAAATTTTATTTGTGGTATTTTAAGTACTTGTTACCAGTTTTCTAATAAAACAAAAGTTGCTTTGCTCTTCAAAGGCGTTTGCAGATATAAGGGACCGAACTTTCAAAAAATTGCACAAAAATAACACGAGCAGTCTACTGTAAATAGTATTTCTGAGTACAGTGATGATGATAAAACTTTACTGCACCTGAGAACTGGGTGTAAAACTATTGAAACTGTTTGTACCTACCATGCAAAAAATTTCTTGACAAGTTTTGCCACCTTTATGGAACTTCTTGCTGGTAGGTACAAACAGTTTCAATAGTTTTACACCTAGTTCTCAGGTGCAATAAAGTTTCATCATCATCATTGTACTCAGAAACACTATTTACAGTAGACTGCCTACAGTAACTTAAAATATTTCAATCATTATTCTCAAAAACTCCTATGGAGCATTTAGGGTTATCCATAACTTATTCACAGTTTACATGTAGAAAGATAATTCAAATTTATATTTAAGGATTCTAAAGAATTTCTTCTTTTATCTTTAACAAAACATTCTGTGAATATGAATGAAATTGAAATGAAAACAAAACACATCAGCTTAACAAGATTTTACAACAGAAACACTAGCTCAACAACATACTTCTTTCAGAATTTGAAAGACAACTAAGATACACATATGAAAGCAAGCCAGAACAAGGATGACCACATGGTATGAACAAACCTGGACAAGTTGAGAAATGCTCAGTCCTTTTGTAGGTAGCAATCAGATGTTTAAAAATCAGACTAGTTTAGTGGTATTCTATATTCCCAGGTGTTAAAAATATTAAATTATCTTATTAAACTTTAAATATGTTTCTTCATTGCTCTTCTTAGTCTTTTTTTAGCATTTAAAGCAAAGAATAAGGTATATAATTACATTTGAATAAAAAAAGTTTTTAAAAAATGAAAATAATCGTGTTATTTTTGTGCATTTTTTTGAAAATTCAGTCCCTTATATCTGCCAAAGGCCTTTGAATAACAAAGCAACTTTTGTTTTATTAGAAAGCTGGTAAAAAGTAATTAAAATACTAGTCCAGTAACCTAGTATATCGTAAGTTGCATCAAATGGTAGTAGAAGGTTTCTTTTTTTTATCTTGCTTGGGATGTGACCAGGATGAAAAATCCAAGTTTTCGACCTCGGCAGCGTCCCGGATCACTTTTGAAAATCCACAAAACTGCTAATTTTTCGCACTTTTTTTGCTTTTTCCCTATTTTGACCATGAAGGAGCCCAGTTTCGGCAAATATCATATTTACGCATTTAAATTAGATTAAATTTCCTACACGTTGAAAAAAAAATGAAGTTTCTAGCTATAATAGTTTTTAAGATACAGCTTTTCCAAGTTTCGCAAATTTTCAAAAAATTAAAAATTTTAACGAATTTTCATGTTTTATCGTGTGCTAGACACCAAGGCGGCAAGAGTAGCCACCGCGGAAGCCACCCCGACCTTACCACCTTATGAAAACCGCCTTCAGAGGGTTTTGTGCACCGCCTTCGGCGGTGTACTTTGCGTTTTTAGCATAGCGCACTTCTAGAACAATTTCATTCTCAACACTGCACTTCGGATAAGTTTGGACCACTCTGGAGATGGCAGGGGAAAGCGGAACTGTATTGTAAGAGGGGAGAGGTCACTATTAACAACAAGAGGACTGATATTGAAATACAAGATTTATTTAACAAACGATTTTAACAAGGGTACACAAAAATGGTAAATGAAATTCAAGAAAAACAAAATGAGAATTAGTCTCCCATCCTTTATGCTTCGATGAACTGTTTAACCAATGACACCATTCGAAAGTAGTAAACCCAAAGCTGAGCAATTGGTCCATTGCCTTCAAGGTTTCGTAGGGCACTGTTTAGTTTCGTTTCTATGGAGTGGAATTTTTCCTCTTCTTGCGCTTTCAAAATTCTAGATTTGTCACAGTCTGACAGAAGGTTTATAAGCATAGAAGTTTCTTCTTCCGACAAGACAATCTTGTGCTAATGATAGATATGTCAAAGTGTGAGCTCTGACAGCTCGGGCATATGAATGGCCAGACATCATTTTATCGATACTATTTTCAGCGTAAATGTTTGCAAACAATTCTTTTAATCCACTTCCTGCCATTATATTGCCTATTGTACCCAAAAATGACATTAGTAAGTGGAATCCTCCCAATCTCACAACCACATTATTTAAATCAGATTCACTGTTGTTGTCGAGGATCTCTTTTGCTTTGATGTACAATGGTTGGTCGAATGTGACAAAGCAGGTTTTCTGACCATAACCATGGCATTTCTGGTTTGCCATTCGTAGAGAGGTCAGTATGGTGTCATATTGAGAAGGGGAATGGTTTATAAATGGTAGGCATATCACTTTAGTTGTTTGGAAGGGTAGATATTTCGTAGCCTCTTCCATAAACCAGGTAAGCTCTGAAGATTCAAACTCTTTCCCAACAGCCATGCAGAATCTGTAGGAAGTGGTGTAATATCTTCAGGTATTGGATGAATACTGTCTACGTTTTTTATAACAGTCTCCGATAAGCCTTTGTTGTTTACATTGTGAAACAGGTCCAACTGCAGCGGAGGATTCTGTTGAATTAGTTGACTGGCAGAGCAACGTGTTAAGCACGGTATTTTCCCTATCGGACGTACCGAGTTATTGGGAGTTACCATCATAATTCCACCCATTGCGTGGAAAGTGCCCAACCCATCCTATGTCTTGATGTTAAAATCGGCATTGTCGAAGCAGAATTGAATGAAAGCATTATCATCCAACTGAAGTTTGTCTGGCCGCATGATGGCTGATAACTCAAGAGCAGTGACTTCCTTGTAGCTTGCAGAAAATCCCAGGGATGCCAGAACTTCAACAAGATCCAAATTTATGATACAAATATCTGTACCTCAGAACCAGACTAACGTAAGTCCATTTTCGTCATTTTTCAGTAGAGGGGAAAAACGATGTATTCGACAATCGTTTTTCCCCTCTACCGAAAAATGACGAAAATGGACTTACGTTAGTCTGGTTCTGAGGTACAGATATATGCCAACGCCATGTAGTAATGATGATAGAAACGAGCGGGGCCGCACTGATGATATTATGGAATGTGCAAGAGCTATACACTTTGTATGATAATCATCCAGAATGAATCGTTTATGTATGATTATCAAAGTTTTCAAGAAAAGTGGGAGGGTATCTGGGATTACAGATTTGACGTTGCTCAAGAAGTCGGTTGAGAATTCATACAGAGCTGTTCCATAAACTTGGGATCGAATATCTTCCCGGATAATATCAGCAGCCGCTTTCACAGCAGACAATCTTTCCTGTTCAGGACTTAATTTACTGGTTTCTTGATATTTGATTTGATCGCATTTCTAAGTATTTTGTGACCAGTATTCTTGAAGCAGACAACCGTTTTCTTAAATGCAACGTCCGCGATGAGTATGTCTTCTCCATACTTGTCAAAAAGTCTTTTTTTAATGGTTCGAGTATCAGACTTTTTTCCTTCTATGAAATTGATAAGTAAGGAAAGTGAAAACTGACACTCATCGGCATGCTCTTCAAGCTAAGCAAATATGATCGCCATGGCTTCATCAACGGTAGACTGCCGATGACTACCTCTTGGAAGTCCTTTGGATGGTGCTCTGTATAGCATCCTTTGGCAAAACAGATGGTATGTTGCATCGAGTGCAACCAAATCAGTATCCTCTAAAATTCGTTCCTTAATTTTCAGCGCCCATTCGTCACCTCTTCGTTCAGCTGCCCTCAGTATGTTTGAGATCAAATTTTTCTCAACAGTGATCACAGTATTTCTTCTTTCTGTCGGTTTTTTCTTCTGAGATTCAATGAACTCTTTTGTTATGACTTCTCCACATAAGAAACACTGTTCTCTGAAATTGAACTTCACAGAGAAAGCTCTGGTTAACCGTATCACATTTGTATCTCCACGTTTAATAGCTGCGCTGATCAACTTAGGATTGTTGTAACGCTTCTGACATGCTGAATATACATAAATCTCAGTCAAACGTTTCAATAAAAGTTTATTGTCATTGTTTTTTAATTTAACACTGGACACATGTAAGGTTTTAACTCCTTTTTCTTTCACCAGCACTATTTCACCTTTATCCAAACTCTCATTGCATATGAAACAAGTAGAGCTCGCGGACGGTTCAGACTCCGACATGATGATTTTTCGTTCAGCTAAGCAAACTGCTATCAACTAAGCCACGACTCCAAACGACTAATAGAACCGTTGATTAGCTTTATTTAAAAAAAGGGGTAAAACTCCCCTCACTGCGGATTTAAAATTATCAAGGAAAACTAAAAGCCAGAGCTAACGGATGCATAACCAACTATCTCGTCCATT
The DNA here is from genome assembly GCA_038373865.1 of Uloborus plumipes. Taxonomy (NCBI): domain Eukaryota; kingdom Metazoa; phylum Arthropoda; class Arachnida; order Araneae; family Uloboridae; genus Uloborus; species Uloborus plumipes. Next base: position 67,641 of record JAXGGA010000679.1, read on the forward strand.
GAACAAAAACAGTTGAAAATTAAGAGAGCTTGAAAAGGGGCTCGCCCCTCCCACTCCTCCCCATTGAAGAAACAGCTGCTTATCAAAGGAACAATATGGTAGGAATGTGGTTTGAACTAGAATGTTACATGGACAGGTCCATCCAATGATAGCTACGGAAGGGTTCGACTGCTTGTCTCAGACATAGACAAAAGTATTGGACTCTTGAAAAGTTTGAAATTCCGACGTTTTGGCATGTTTTGAAGTGTGTGGAGTCCATTTCTTTCTTTGCGCATTTCTTTCCACCTTTACTGAATGCGGGTCGATAAACGTGATTATGATTACTGATTAAACGGAAATAGTTACGTATTTTATGATTATTAAATTTATATTAATTTACTTTTTATATTAAGACATTTTTGAATAAATGTTTGTTTCACTAACTCATTTCAGACAGGTTATTGAAGACATAAAGACACTTGCATATGTGATGAAACAAGGAAATAAATTTAAAATTTTCGAGTTAGGAGAATTTGACGAAATTTTGAGAAACTGTGTCTCAAAAACTAGTCTGACTGACTGGCCCGTTTTGGTTTAAAATAACAGCAAATTTAGACTAGTTTAAACATCTAAAATATAATGTAATCGGCGCTGCGAAGACCCCTAAGCACATTGTTGAGAATAAAATGGTCCTAGAGAAGCGCTGTGCTGAAAACGCAAAGTACACCGCCGAAGGCGGTGCACAAAACCCTCTGAAGGCGGTTTTCATAAGGCATTAAGGTCGGGGGTGGCCTCCGCGGTGGCTACTCTTGCCGCCTTGGTGGCACATGATAAAACATGAAAATTCGTTAAAATTTTTAATTTTTTGAAAATTTGCGAAACTTGGGAAAGCTGTATCTTAAAAACTATTATAGCTAGAAACTTCATTTTTTTTCAAAGTGTAGGAAATTTAATCTAGTTTAAATGCGTAAATATGATAGTTGCCGAAACTGGGCTCTTTCATGGTCAAAATAGGGAAAAAGCAAAAAAAGTGCTAAAAATTAGCAGTTTTGTGGATTTTCAAAAGTGATCCGGGAGGCTGCCGAGGTCGAAAACTTGGATTTTTCATCCTGGTCACATCTCATGCAAGATAAAATAAAGAAACCTTCTACCACCATTTGATGCAACTTAGCCCCCATGTTCAGGACAAGGTTACTGGACTATACCACAAATAAAATTTTTTTTATCTTGCCCCCCCACATGCATTTTTTTATCGTTGAAAATTGGATTTTTCAAAAAAATTACAACTTTGGGGGACATATCTCATAAAGAGGGAGGAGTAACAAGCCAATTTTTTTTATCCAGTAAGTAACCATGACTATGAATATATGATAAAAAAAGGGCTTGTTACTTTGAACCCTTCATGGGTTTTTTAATTTTCGAAAGTAGTAAAAAATGTCATTTTCGTCGTGAACTTTGACCTTGAAAAAAATTAATATTTTTTAAAAATCTGAAATTTATTGATAGCACATATAAAAAGATTTTTTTCTTAGCTTTTCAATGAGCTATGTTTGAGCTCAAAATCTTTAATACAAAAAAAAAAAAAAAAGGTATAGTTCATAAGACAAAGCATCAATACGTCCGATTTTCGCTGTTGCCAACAACAAAAATGGCCTATATATCAAAGGGTAAATTTTTTAAAAATAAAATGAATACTATTTTGAGCTCTGGGAAGTAAAAGGAATACACATGCAAATTTTCATCAAAATCAAAATGGTGATTCGCACCCCATTTGATTTAAAATGACCCCATATCAACTTCTAAAATTATTTACCTCAAAATTCAAGGTTAAAAATTCCAAAAGATGCAAAATTTTACTCTTAAGGTAAAGTATCATAGAACACTGAATTTCTTGAAAACCTCAGATAATTTTAAAATTGCGTTTCCCTGCAAATTACTTTTGTGTTCTTGATCAACCAATAATATGACTACAAGTTTCATTAAATGTTATTTTAATGGAAAAAATCCCCATGGGTAAAATCTCCCTAGTTTCCCCTACTTGTTACAACTTGAGTTTAAAAGCCATTATTTTGAAAAGCAGATTAAAAAAAACATTTTTGGCAGTAACATTTTTTTATTTTCCTCATTTTTTTATATGGTAAAGTCGGTCATGAGAAGTGAACATTCTGAAGTTTTCAGCCCCCAAAAAATGTTGTTCGCTCCGTAAAAATTTCCAAAGTGTGATGTTTTGCAGCGCTTTTTTGGGAAAACGATTGAAAGACGCATTTTAGTGCGCTGTATTTTTTTATAGAAACATTACCTCAAGGTTACGTTTACATTTATTGATTGTACAGTGTCTGGTTATGAGGACTCCATATGTATTGGGGTTAGGGGATGTTTCTTTTGTTTCGTTAAGCGGCTGCAAAGTATGGTTTTTAGTAAGGCTCCGATGCATCGGCCTTACTAAATGGCGATGCAATTACTGATGGATGCAATGGCGACTAAAATCCGATGACCGATGGTTGAAAATTTTTCCACCGGCCATCGGCATCGGCCGCCGATGCTAACTTGGGAAAAACATCGGCCCATCGGCCTCGAAAACATCTAAATACCGATGCCTGGCCGATGTTTAAACAAAAAAAAAAAAAGTTTTTTTAAGAGGGAATTCTATCTTCTCTATTTTTTACTTCACACTTTAAAAGTAAGTTCACCATGTGGCTCGTAATCGAGCGGCAACAGGACCAACACAGTTCTGGGTTTTGGAATTTTCCAAATCCGGCAGATACCGAAATTTCCACAAGACAGCAGACACTTTCCGAGCATTCTCTTTGATGAGAGTTTTTAGAATTACAGTAAAACCTCTAAATGGCGGTAGTAATGTAGTGTTAATAGGCTTTTTGAAATATTGCCTTTAAATGCTAGACAAAAGGATTGGGATAGCCAGGGGACTGTGTTTTTGGTGCTTAGATAATTTCTAGGAAAAAAAAAATTGTTATAACTCCAATTACAATTGGTCTGCAATGTATTAATGCTTTACTTGTACTAAAAGCGATAATTATTTTATTACACATTATTATTTTTAAAATACTCGTTCCGGACAGTCAATTACGAGCTTATATATATATATATATATATATATATATATATATATATATATATATATATATATATATATATATATATATATATATATATATATATATATATATATATACATATATATACAGGGTGTCCACTCCAATCGTGGACCAATAGCTAATTTCTAAACCGTTAGAGATAAGCATATAGTTTATTTAGGAAAAAATCTCCAAATTATAAAAGGAATTTTGGGTCTATTCAATGTTTTTCAAAAAATCAAATTTTGAAAGAGTTACGAAATTTAAATTTTTATACAGCCCCCCAGTCCTATCAATCATATTTAGTAAAACATTCTTGACACTGTAACGTTTAAAACTAAAAAAAAATCACTCTTCTACCACAAAAATTGACCGAGTTATGACGTTTTGAAAAATCAAGATTTTGCATTGTTTCATGACGTCATCGAGAGATCGTTTAAGGGACCGCATGCGAAATCCTTCAAAATCTTGATTTTTCAAAACGTCATAACTCGGTCAATTTTTGTGGTAGAACAGTGATTTTTTTTTAGTTTTAAACGTTGCAGTGTCAAGAATGTTTTAGTAAATATGATTGATAGGACTGGGGGCTGTATAAAAATTTAAATTTCGTAACTCTTTCAAAATTTGATTTTTTGAAAAACATTGAATAGACCCAAAATTCCTTTCATAATTTGGAGATTTTTTCCTAAATAAACTATATGCTTATCTCTAACGGTTTAGAAATTAGCTATTGGTCCACGATTGGAGTGGACACCCTGTATATATATATATATGTTAGAACCGATGCCCGGCTATATGATGAAGATTTACTATGCAGTCGTTCGCAATGTAGGAAGAGGACAGAGCTATTCAAATACACATATTTCTTGAATGATGATACAAACAGGCAGCCTCGTTTTAGCCGTGCAGCGATATTTATATAGGGTATGGGTCATTTTCAAAATTTGCTTACATTTGCTGTCCGGAGGTTAAAAAGACAATTTTGAAGCATAATTTATGTTTTAAATTCAACGCGAACAATTATTTTCTGTAAGAAATACCCCCAAAAAAATTCTATCACTCAAAAAAATATTGAATTTTATTTATTTATTTTTATATAAGTCTTTAAAAATGAGAATCAAGGCGAAAACGCTTGTCCGTTTCCCATTTTCACAAGTTCAGCTACTTTTTTTAGATACTTAATTGTATTAAAAAGTATATACGACAAATTATTTTTATATATTGACTATTAGTGTATGATGTTCATGAGAAATATTGACAATAGTATTTTTTTAATTAAGAAATGTATGAATATATTTTGTCCGGAAGTTCTTGTCGAGTCCGTTACCCTAAGATTATTTTAGCTAAAAAAGGTATTTATTGCTGTCAAAAGATGGTAACACGTATTTAGTTAACTTAACAAACTAGTAACGTAACTATTTCGTACCATTTAGTTTTTTTCAGTCGAGAAGTTTTACTGTGGCATTTCGCACAAAATTTCTTGAAGGTGCGTATTTTTATTCTTTGTCAAGTCCGTTACCAAAGATTTTAGCATTAGTTTTCGCTTTTTCTAAACTTTTACCCATAAATATTGTTTATTATACAACTCTAAGAAAATGCATGTTTTTCAATTTTTTTAAGTTCGACATCCTAGCCATAATTTGATATTTTTTGTTGAAATGTCAAGTCCGTTACTGTTCAAGTCCGTTACCATTAGTGATTGCAATACCGGGATATGCGTATATCAAATACTGATATTCTGAGTTATTTTGCAATTTCGAAATATCGATATTGGTAACGTAAAATACCGGAATTTTCATTATTAACTGAGAATTAGAAATAGTTTTTAATTAAAAGCGTTTTCAATTAAACATAATAGATAAATACTGTAATTTAATTGTGCATTACTTCTCTGATGCGACAGTACCGAAATCAATTTATTAATGTAAAAATTTGGCTTCGAAATTACGAATTAATAGAACATAATAAATAAAGGTAGCGGAAAAATTGATAAAGGATATCTTCATCACTAGACCGTGTGATGAATCGCATTTTCGTGCATTTATGTGCAACATTTTCCCCTCCATTTCCCGCTTTTGTTAATAATGTATTTTATACTTGCTTATATGTTAAAATAAATAACTTTCTTAATAGTGAAGTCATAGCTATGTGTGCTGCTTGCCTATGAAAAACTGCTTGAGGACTAAGTTTCAGATTTAGAGCAAATGTTTTATTTTATTCATATATTCCAAAAATGATTGTTCTGTATCTTAATAGTTAGTAAGTATAATTATAGCAATGAATGCTTTAAAATATCATTAAAATCATAATAACAAACTTGAAGTTTATTTATGGTTTAAGGCCAAATCCGTTACCAAATTTCAAGTCCGTTACCATACAGTTTTTTATCAATATTTTAACAACTACAAACATCATTTTAAGCTTCAGGGACGCTAGTAATTTCAAATTAAGTTGGTTCTAGGCGCTATAATATTGTTTAAAAGTGAGATTTCATATTGATTTTGTATGCTAATCGACGACAATTTTCCTTGCAACTTAAAGTTTTACAACATCATTTAAATACTTAATTAAGCATCAAAGTGTACAACCAATTACTTTTTCACACACCTAAAATAAGTGACTAAACATCTGTTCGTGTTTCTGAAAGAAAATAGCCAGTTAAAAAAAATACTTAAAAATTCTGAAATGTAAGCATATGGTGAAAATGATCCGTATATCATTTAAGACGGCCGATAATAATCAATAGATCATGTGACCCACGTGATCTAGATAGGAGGTGCATATTGCAATTAATGAAATTTTATTGGTGTTACACTGTAGACAGAGGCTGGATTAAGTCCAGAGAGAAAAAATCTGTCTGTTAGGTACTTTAAGGGAAACCTCATCTGAGCCTAGATGATGACCATATATCTGTGGCTTGGTTCTAAAAGGGCCTAAGTCAAAAATGTTAGTTTCGAGAAAAAGGCGATGAAAGATATTTGAGATTTTTTAGAATGCTATAACTTTCTTATATTAAGATTCCTATTATTATTTTTTGGTATGTGTATATTGTTAGTGTAAAGAAACATTATTTTATCATATGAAATTTTTATAATATATAATATATATATTATTATGTATTATATAGACATTGGCCTTTGTAGAATTAGAGTTTTACTAAATTGGAAACTTTTGATGTAAATAACACAGAATGTGAAAAAATGGACATTGGCCCTTTTAGAACCAAGCCACAGATTTCTGGTATCAGAAATATTCAAGTGGTAATAAATATCTTTAATGGCTATCACGTGTATGATAACCATATTTAATATGGAAAAGGCTTAGCAAGCGTTTTCCGTATTACATATACACAGTTCAGTTACATTAATGTGACCACCTGTCAAAAGCCTGAAAAACCACCTTTCGCAGAGCAGACTGCTGCGAAACGTGAAGGAAGAAATTTATTTAGGGTCCTGAAGGTGTTGTTCACTGGTAGTTTGAGCCATGCCGACTCCAATGCTCTGGCCAGCTGGGCTAGACGCGGATGAGGATCCATGGAGCGAATAACCCAATCGAGATGGTCCTACATATTCTCGATTCTGTTTGAATCAGGAGAATTTGCTGGCCAGGAAAAAAGGGTAAACTTATTCTGGTACTCTTCAAACCACGCACGTACACGGGCATCTGTATGGCACTTCGCATTGTCCTGCTGGTAGATGCCATCATCATAAGGAAAAACAATGCACATATAGTGGTGGACATGGTACGCAAAGAGAGATGTGTACTTGTATTCATTTATCGTGCCTTCCACAATGATGAGTGAGCCCAGAGAATGCCAGGAAAACATTCCCCAGCCCATAATGCTCCCGTCTCCAGCTTGAACCGCTCCGGCATTGGTTGAGGGTGTTTGGTTTTAGAGGTTTTACGCCTTATACGCCAACGTCCATGTGCCCGATGGAGCATAAAACGTGATTCATCAGTAAATAATACCTGTTGTCACTCAATAAACGTCCAGCTGCGGTACTGGCTTGCAAATTCCAGGGTTCGTCGTCGATGGACAGTAGTCAGCATAGCTGCATGAACCAGTCTTGTGGTTCGGGAGCCCAGACGCAGCAACGTCCGCTAAATAGTAGTTTGGGAGATGATGTTGGTAACCTCTTGGTTCATCTGGGGGGTCAGTTACTCAACGGTAGCCCGTCTATCAACCCGAACGCATTTTCACAGCCTTCGTTCGCCTCTGTCATCTATGGCTCCTGGTGCACCACATTTTCCACGTCGCTGATTTTTGACAGTCCCATTTTTCCATGCACTGTACACTTTAACCACGATGGAAAGCGAACAGTTCAAAAACTCAGCCATTTTAGAAATGCTTCCAACCTTGACCCGAAAGCCAATGATTATGTCCTTTTGGACGTCGGATAAATCGACCCATTTTTGCATTACGCCAATGATAGAAATGGTTTCCAAAGCCCTCACATACCCTTCATACACCCTCAACTGCATTGTGCTACCAAGTGCCTTTTGTGATTGGTAATTTGACATCGACGTCGAAAGTACGTGGTGGTCACATTAATGTGACTGTTGTGTATATATAAATATGTATCATATATAATATGTGTATATACAAGGTGTCCACTAGGGTGGGGCGAAAAATGAAAAGTTTTTCAGATCAACTTTTAATAATTGCCAAAAGTTGTCTTTGGTAATAGTTAGCTTTTGTGCAAAATTTGAGAAAAATCGGTTAATATCTCCAGGGGGCGCTGCGATCGCAAAGTTTTACCATAACTTTGTTATGGATTTTATGGTTAAAATATCAACAAGAATGCCTTTAGCTAGTCTGTTTGCGTTTTTTTTTACTCAAAAGACGTTTTCATGCCTTAAAAGCATATGAAATGACTCACAAACATTATTTTATATGATATATTTATATTTAAAAAAAATCACTTTTTTTCACGTTTTAGTTTCTTTTCAAATGCTTGAAATATAAATATATCATATAAATTAATTTTTTGTGAGTTATTTCGTATGCTTTGAATGCTTGAATATATCTTAGGAGTAAAAAAAATGCAATGAGATTAATTAACGGCATTGTTTTTCATATTTTAACCATAAAATCCCGATAAAAGCTATGATAAAACTTTGCGATCGCAGCGCCCCCTGAAGATATTAACCGATTTTTCTCAAATTTTGCACAAAAGCTAACTATCACCAAAGACAACTTTTGACAACTATTAGAAGTTGATCTGAAAAACTTTATATTTTTCGCCCCACCCTAGTGTCCACTCCTATCGTGAACCAATAGCTAATTTCTTAACTTTTAGAGATAAGCATATAGTTCATTTAGGAAAAAATCTCTAAATTACGAAAGAAATTTTGAGTCTATTCAATGTTTATCAAAAAATCAAATTTTGAAAGAGTTACGAAATTTAGATTTTTATACAGCCCCCAGTCCTATCAATCATATTTAGTAAAACATTCTTGACACTGTAACGTTTAAAACTAAAAAAAAAATCACTCTTCTACCACAAAAATTGACCGAGTTATGACGTTTTGAAAAATCAAGATTTTGCATTATTTCATGACGTCATCGAGAGATCGCTTCAGGGACCGCATGCAAAATCCTTCAAAATCTTAATTTTTCAAAACGTCATAACTCGGTCAATTTTTGTGGTAGAACAGTAATTTTTTTTTAGTTTTAAACGTTACAGTGTAAAGAATGCTTTACTAAACATGATTGATAGGACTGGGGGGCTGTATAAAAATCTATTTTTCGTAACTCTTTCAAAATTTGATTTTTTGAAAAACGTTGAATAGACCCAAAATTCCTTTCGTAATTTAGAGATTTTTTCCTAAATGAACTATATGCTTATCTCTAACGGTTAAGAAATTAGCTATTGGTCCACGATAGGAGTGGACAGTGGACACCCTGTATAAATATGTATAAGAATGTATGTTTATCGCTAATTCCGAAACTTTTCCTGGATACCTGTTTATCTCATTATAAGTACTGGCTTTTAATTTCAAAGTAATGTTTAAAAAAATTCGGGGGGGGGGGTTGCTTCTAGGGGGAAATAACGCAGTTTAAAGTCGAGCGAAAATGGACTAAAAACATAATTTGTGGCAGCCCAACTAAAGAAAGTAGCAACCCCCAATTCAGATATATATGGAGTCCTCATAACCAGACACTATGCAGCTGATAAATGTAAACATAACTTTGAAGCGATGTTTCTGTAAAAAACTACAGCGCACTGAATTGCATCTTCCAGTCGTTTTACCAAAAAAACCGCGCTGCAAAACCTCAAACTTTCGTAATTTTTACCGAACGAACAACATTTTTTGGGAAGCTAAAAACTTCAGAATGTTCACTTCTCATGACCTACTTTCACATACACTGCTCGACATTGAAAATGCAACACCAAGAAGGAGTGGTCAGAAATTCATGCAAATTTTACCGTAGACGCACGTCATTAAGTTATGCAAATGATATGAAATGCGCAGCTCTCCGACGCACGTGAAGTAAGATATAAGAGAATGAAGTTGAAAAGTGGGTTATGTTCATGTTGGTTTTTCTGCCAGACTAATTATCGGAGAAATTTGGTTTTTGTCTCAAAGGATACGTGTGATAGGAGGAAATGCCACGCCGTCCTCAACGAAGACACTTCCAGCATATAGACGACTTTACAAGGGGTATGGTGATCGGACTGAGAAGGGGAGGTAGGTCCATACGTCAAATTGCAGCTGATGCCCACATGGATGCAAGCACTGTGCATCGGCTGTGTCGGAGATGGTTGGAAAGAGGAAATGTAGCCACATTGAGGGGTGCAGGTGCAGCCAGAGTGACGTCAGACCGCTTGGATCGACGGATTCACCGACAAGCTGTGGCGGACCCGCAAGTCACTTGTACGTCGATTCTGCAGCACGTGCAAGGTACCCTGGATGTTCCTGTGTCGACCAGAACCATTTCCCGTCGACTGGTTGCACGTGGCCTGCAATCACGGCGCCCGCTAAGAAGACTGCCATTGACCTCACAGCACAGACTCCAACGTTTGGAATGGTGCCGGACCAGAGCGACGTGGATGGCAGAATGGCAAACCGTAGTGTTCTCAGATGAATCCCGCTTCTGTTTGTCCAGCGATAGTCATCGCATAGGTGTGTGGCGTCGACGTGGAGAAAGATCGAATCCGGCAGTAACTGTGGAACGCCCCACAGCGCGACAACGTGGCAAAATGGTTTGGGGCGCTATTGCATACAATTCCGTATCACCTCTAGTTCGTATTCGGGGCACTATGACGGCCCAACGATATGTAGATAATGTACTGCGGCCGGTGGCAATCCCTACCTTCAGGGTCTGCCAAATGCAATTTTTCAACAGGATAACGCCCAGCCTTACAGTGCTCGAATCAGCCAACATGCTCTACGAGGTGTACAGATGCTTTCCTGGCCACCATACTCTCCTGACTTGTCACCAATCGAACATGTGTGGGACGTGATTGGACACCGTTTGCAGAACCTGTCACTACCTCGTTCAGAGGACGAACTGTGGCAAATGGTTGAAAGGGAATGGAGTGCCATCCCTCAGGACACCATCCGCAGGCTTATTGACTCCATGCCTAGACGTGTTTCTTCGTGCATCGCTGTCCGCGGTGGTCCTACTTCTTACTGAGCCGACGCCGTCCTCGCTCTAAATTTTGCTTATTTATTTTGAAATAAATATCACTTATTGTTAAATGCTGTCTCTGTTTTCTTACCAAATTTCATCAATTTCTGACCACTCCTTCTTGGTGTTGCATTTTCAATGTCGAGCAGTGGATGGATGGAAATGATGGATGAAAAAAATGGAGGAAAATAAAGTGTCACTGCCACACCTTGTCTGAATTTCAAAATAATGACTCTTAAATGTCTTATTTTCCAATATTATATTAAATTACACTACGCAAAAAACAAACTTTTTCTCTGTATTCTGGTTTTAAGTAGTAAGCTCTTACTAATTTTGGGTTCAGAAAAAAGAATATGTAAATGGTTTTTCTTTATTAGCTCTTGTTTTCAAGATACACTGAAGCCCTCTGGACAGAAATTCGCAAGAACCACCTAGTAATTTTTAGGTAAATTAAAAAAGATCTATACATCCTGTGCAACAAATGTAATTAAATAGGTCCTGTTTCATTAAACAATGTTTATTTTTCAGAAACCAGCGGCTGTTTTTATCTTTTGCTGTAAATACTTCATTTTCGACTGTTTCTTGTACGTCAAAGGATGACAACCAGTCCAGCAGTATTTGTCAAACATTAACTCAGCTCAATGACTTTAATATATGAGCTAATATTTAGAAAAGTGCCAATTTGAGTCCCAAGTGAATTTTCACTAGTATTTCAATAACTAGTTAAAAAAATAATTTTCCCCAGAAAGAAGACAAGGTTTTGCTTTCATTTCATCTAATAATATCAGAAAAAAAATTTTTTTTCTTCAGAAAATATTTGTTTTATACATCAAAAATCAGATCGGTAACGTGTCCCCAGTAGCAAAGCTTAGCATGCAAACAGCTTAAGCGCACTTTCTAACTTCCCAAAAAAACGCACTTGCACAAAAAACGATTCTATTTTTACCCCTTTGTTAATATTTTACTTCATTTTTGTTTTAATCGATTTCTGATTTTCTAGGGAATGCGAAATAGGCGTGTCCCTCAGTTCCGCGTCAGAGCGGTAACAATAACTTCCGATCTATATTTAGGCTCCCAAAATCATTTCCTGCACCGATACCACGTGATACTGAGTACCTGGTGTGATGTTTTGTCGCATCGTAATTAAAAATTTGCATTTCTGCATCTAAAATTACAGGTAAGATTTTTTAAAGTGATTTATAAAATATGTGTCATTTAAGTCATCAGATCGGTAACACGAGCTAAAATGCGCAGTTTTTATTATTTTAAAGTTACTTTATATATAAGTATAGTCCTATATTGCAAGTGAAAAAACCACGTGTTTGATTTTGGTTTAGCGCGATCGACTCGGAAATACAAAAAAAAAACCTTGTCGGTTTGTCAGATCGGAAACAGTCAGAGCGGTAACATTGAAAAACAGCGAATATGTTACCGAATTAATTCTCACTTTTCAGAATTATTAAAAATCAAAAATCATAGGTTTTAGCCATATATTGAATATTTTTGTTCTTAAAAAATGAAAAGCAATGAGTTTTAGTACAGTTGCTTCATTTGTGGTTTGTATGACCTGACAATAGAAGTTAGTAAAATAAGAAAAATTGTCACTGCAGAAATTAGTTATTATTATTAATTAATTATTATTATTTTATTTATTTATTTTTTTGGTGCTTCAATTTCTCATAACTTCGCTAAATAACTAGATAATAACTAGCATGCTAAAGTTGAATTTCTAATCAAGAAATTAAATTTCCTGCAACTAATTAAAGAAAAGCAAGCAGCAGAGTTGTGTGTTGAAAAAGTTGAAGTTGTGTGTTGTTTCGAAACAAAACAAATGTTTTATTAGCTTGGATTTGGTAATCTCATAATTTATTTTATCTAAAAACCTCATCTCTCATTTTCATCTCCAAGAAATTATTTTTTTATAATAAAATTTTATTTTTTAGCTAATATATAAATATTAATACAATTATCTTAATTCTATGTTAAAAATGCAAGGAAATGATATCATTTTCAGAGATGTTAATGAAGACTGAAAGCATAAACTCAGATATGTAGCTCATATCATCAGATCTGTAACACTCATCAGATCTGTAACGGCTTAAAAGTGAATAATCTAAGGAGGGGGTAAATAACTTCCTTGACCTCCCCCCCTTTTTTTCTTGCATTTGACCCAATTTAGACTTAGAATCCAAAATTATTTTTTTCTACAAAAATTTTTTTTAATCAGAAAACTCAAACTTCAAATTGGCACTTTTCAAAATATTGACTCATATGCGTTCCTTTACAGAAATAGCTCCTTTGCCCATATACTTCCGCTCACAGGTCCAGTTTTAAGGCAAAAAATCCAAAGCGAAGGGGTTAAAATGGCGTCTCAGAGATGCAATGCTTCAATATTGCATGAATGGTCACATAAGGGTGAATAGCAGGAAAAGTGCTCATTTAAGTCACAAATGAATTTTTTAAGCACTTCCAAATAAAAACCAAATTTTTTTCTTTTTTTTCATACAGTAAACTGCGTCGCACAAACAATCCATGACAAAATTTTCAGGTTTTACTTTAATTTATGACAATAGAACTCTTTTTATTGCTTCAATGTCATGTCGGCAGCGCCTCACACATTCGAATCGCAAAGTTCATGGATTGTAAAACATCGAAGCAGAAACAAATACTGAAGAAAATAACGTGTTTTACGTTCATCTATGACGATTAACTCTTGTGTTTAGGATAAAATGAATTTAGATCGATAAAAAAAAAACAATTTCTGCTCGTCACAAGTTTTCATAACATGACGAGGGAGCCAGCTTCCGGATTGATAATATCTAGATAAAACATTTTTTGGCACCAGAAAATTACGCTGGGTGAAGCTCTAATATGTGATGTTTCAGTTCCAATAGAAAATTTTCACTTAGGCTGCATTGAATTACAGGTAAGATTTATTCAATCTTGACTTTTCTGTTTCCAAATGAAGTGTCATGTCGGCAGCTGAAATTAAGACACAAAATAAATTAATTTTTCAATCTATTTTCGAATAATGGAAAAGAAACCTACCGTCTCGGGCATAATAAGGCGTTTTTATTTTCGAATCTTTAATGTTAATCTCTAATGTTCAGCTATCATACTGCGGGAAATTTGTCATGTCGGCAGCGCCGAAGTAGAAGATATTTGTTACGAAACTGATGCGTGCGTAACCGATGTTTTTTCGCAAGTCTTCGTGTTATGAGTTGAGTTTTAAAGAACAAAGATAATTTCAAGTGCATCGCCAAATTTTCCATTATTGGAAGCAGTTTATTTATTGTTTTTTTAAATGCTTCAAAAATATTAATTGTCCGCAAAAATTTGAGTTTTCAAACAAAATTATTGCCATTTTTCACCGACTTTTCTTTTACATCAATATTCAGACTTTCGTTCATAACTATTGCAGCCAAAAATATAATTTTGCTTTAAAATGGAAAACTTACGAACAGTTCAGTGCAAATTCCCTCCCCCCTCCCCCCCCTCGCCAAACTCTGTCTTGAATTAATTTCGTTTTTTAAGATTGTGTTAAGAATTTTATTGAATTTTGATTTTTTAACTGTTAACCTGTTTATCTGTTTGAAAAAAACTTTGTCGCACTAATTTAAATTTTAACTAACTTTTAATTAGTCTCTAATTTTATTTATGAAACAGAAAAGGGTTCAGGTTGTGTAAGTATTATTATATTCTAAGTAATAATTTTCTTTTCAAACATAAAAGGTAGTGAGTGAATGTGTTTATTTTTGTACACTAAGTGTAAAATCTGTAATATTTGTCAGATCGGCAGCATTCTCATCGTGTCGGTAACGCTCAAAGACAACCCCCCTAAATCGGGGGTAAATGTTCACCTTGAAAATGCCCCTAATTTAAAAAAAAAAGTCAATAATGTGTATTTGAAATACCCTATTAATTTTATTTTCTGAGTATCTTTAAATATTGAAAATTTCCATGGTCAAATTGGCACATATTCACCACCCATAAACTCTTTAAGATTTCCTTGCATACTGGGCTTAGTTCTCCTTTTCTCTGCTACACAGAAATAGTTTGAACACACCCTTAAAAGGCAGATTTTATTAGAACCGTGCAGAAATGGGGTGTTCCGATCAACACCATTTTTGATTTTGCGAAAATTTTTATGCTGGATTCTTCTGAAATTTGACTGAATGAAGACTCGTATTCTCTATTTTTCCCCCAGAAAGATTTGGGGGACCTGTAAAAATTTAGCACGATGCACAGTGGAGTATTTGATTGAAAATCCTGGCCAAAAGGCGAAAATGTAAATTATGGTGAATCTCACTCTTTTATTCATTTTCGGATAACTGACTAGGTACTGCGTCATATTCTATCCCATGAAAGCTCTCCTTCTTCGTCAAGCACCATACGAATGCTTCAAACTCAATCGTTGTTGAATCTTTACTGCTGTTGTCTTACAAATTACATTTGTTCGTTAAAGTCTATGCGCTTTATCAGGTGGCTTTCCTCCGGAATTACAGAATAATGCTAATGAATATGGAAGACGAAGGTTCGTACGTTAATAAGATATACAGTTAATGTAACTTTTACTTCGAGAAATATTTTTTACACTATTTAAAACAACTGTAAAAAACGTCATTCAATTTTCGATAACATTTTTAAAGAGAAAGGTTTTTGTTTGTGTTCCCACTAAGTTCAACCTATAATTCTAGTATTAAAGTGAAGCTTAATATTCCCTTAAAACGATCTTTGAAAAAAAAAGTTCCCAAATTTTCTTTAAAACAGGTTTAAATTTAATAAAGTAGATTTATTTAATTTTCTTTTGGGTTGCTCCTTTCTTTTCAGGATTTTCTAGGAAGTTTAAAGAAATGACAAAAATTCATTGTACCACATAATGCAAAAGTGTCCATTTAAGAAAGTAGATGAAAAAATTATATTTTTTCAGAAACATCTTGCAGTAATAACCAAATGCTCAGAAAATGAGCTTAGTGGGCTCAATCATACTTTAAGTCGTTTTAAGTCCATTTTCAAGAAAAAATGGAGAGTTGTAAGGAAGATCGTTTTCCAAAAAAGAATAAGAAGTGGCTCAACACTTTCCTTACATTTCCTATGTGGATCACAGATAAACCTGGGCGACCAACTAAGGAATTCGTTAAATCAAGTGAAGGAAGCAAACGAAAGAAAACGCAAAGAGAAAGAGCTTATGAACAACACTTTTTCGAGAGTTTTTACATCTATTATCGCTTTTGCTTTGCAATGAAAAATGGTTCATTGTAGCATCAAAACTAGTACCTACAATTCTCATAGTCTTTTATACAGGGTTAACTTAGTATTTTAATGACTGCAACCTAACAATTAAATATTGTTTAAAAATTATTTCTCTGATTAAAAATAATGCTTCACGTACAGAACACTAAGATTGTTGAATCAGATTTTTTTCAGTGGGAGTTGGAGCTAAGCACCAAGTACATCTTTCAAAATAACAAAAAAATACATCGCATCAAATACGCTGACTTAGTTCATTTTCGCTCCACACAAGCTAGTCTGCAACAGTTGGCAAGCAGCCAACTGCTACGGAGCTGGGGAAAATTTTCATTGAAAAAAAATCATAAAAAATCAATGAAAAAAGATAACTTCACGGTTTCTGCTTTAAATAAAAATAAAATGTTTATATTATATCCTTGAAAAGTTTTAGAGCTATAACTTTATTAGAATCTCGGATAGAGGAATTTTAGTTTGCATTGATTAAATAATTGAAAAATGTCGAAAAAGTAGCCTCCTTTGAAAATTCCTGGAAATTTGGTTGATTATGTTAAATCTTCAAACAAGTAAGACGTTTAAAGAACATTATTTGTTCTATTTAGTGATGCGTCGTTTTTCCTTCTGTGTTAATTAGAAGCGTTTTTACAGACATAAACACGCAGAAGTCTAAACTTGGATAAAACATTAAATAACTTTTTCGCTAAATTATTTTTTAAAAATCGAGCTGCGTGTTGTGACACCAGACCTTTCATACAACTTGTATACCAAGTTTCATATCTGTAAGTATGGTAGCTTCGCTTGTACAGCGCACAAACACACAGTGACTTCAGAAGAGGGAAAATTTAAAAAATGTTTTAGGCCAAGATTTTCAATTAAATACTCCACTGTGCGACGCAGAAGTTTTCCGAACTCGACATTTTTTGAAAATTCAATTATCTCTTCGTGTTGAGCATCAACAAAAGTAGAGTAGTGGAGATAAAGCCCCGCGCGGAGAAAAAAAAAACCCGCCCGGAGTGAAAAGTTTAACTCCAGGTAGTAGCTTTGTCGTATTGATACCTATTATTATATGGCATTTTGTCCTGATCAGAGGGCAGAAAAGAGGTTAGTCTGTTTTTTGCTGCTTCGATCTAACTTTTCTAATATAATATTTAATCATTGTAAAATGTTGGGTTTGGAAAGAAGAATTAACTTCCCTTTGGCGTGAAAATAGTAACTCTAATGGCTGTCGAAGAGCAATATGGCGCGTTTTTCAAAAAGTGGCAAATCCCCGCAGGTGTTCTGCCCGCAGCTCTAAAATTGCGGGTACTTGACCTAAAATTGTCACTTTTTTTTAATTTTCAACATTTTTGTTTGGGCCTGTATTTTGTGAAGTTTAGTTTACTTTAAAAATAATTTATTGATGGATATTTGCTTATGAAGTTTTTAACTTTGATAGGATTTTCTTAGATGAAATCTTACATTCATTTCAATTCAGAAGTGTTTTATTTACCTTTTTACTTTTCGTTACCTTTACGTTTACGCTACCTACGTACCAAACTATAAGCTTCTACGGCATACAGTTTTTGAATTATGCGACGTACATGCATAAGACACTGTAAAAACCAGGGGAGCCAAACGGGTGACTTAAGTCAACATAGGGTAAAAAAACGGTGCCGCGATCACAATACTTCCTTTACTACGTTAAAGGAACTAAAAAAGCATTTTCTCTATCATTTTGAGTAAACTGCAAAGAAAAATCCAAAGCTTATCCCTGCTCAATGTGACTAAGATAACTTCAATTTGCAAAGAAAGAGAAAGCTATATAAAGGAATTTTTTGGGCCTTGGTAGAGCCTCAAAGAAAAAAAAAAGATGAATATTTATATTAGAAAAATGTTCTAAAAGCCTGGAAGTTTACTGAGACTCATGAAGAGTCATTCCTTAAGCGGAAAGATATAATAAAGAAATTTTGGTAACAATCAAATAATAACATGGGTTCTATAAAGCAACAACTTTTTTTGAAGTCTGAACCGAGTGCCCTATTTATTAGGTAGATACCTAGATAGCTTAGTTTTGATCAATTAACTTTTTTTTCATTATGCGGCTGTCATTTTTTCCATATAATTAAATGCTCTTTTGTGGTGAAAAAATTATTATTTTGTACAAGTTTCTAAAAATTCATGTTTAAATTAATGAGATATTTAAGTTCAAAACTGTTGAATAGCAGCAAGTCAATGATACTAAGGGGTTTGTAAGGTGTTTTTATCAAGCAGTTACTCTTTTCATTCACATTCATCTTCAAGGGAGTAAAGACTCGCAGTGTGGGAATTTGCCCCGTTTAAATGGGTAAAAGCCCGCAATTTTCTTTTTCTGCGATGTTGCAAATTTCTCTGTAATTAATCATCTAGAGCTAGTTTTTAGAGGGGTTTTAGGCCCATTCTATTAGTCTAAATTGAAAAATTGGAAATCTACCTTTTAATGACCAGGATGTTGTAGAAACTGCAAAACGCGGCTCTTTGCCCTCACCTACCCTAGTATTCTTTACCATTGCATCGTCTCATTTAGTGTCCAAATCGAAATATATTTCAAATTTTATAGCTGACCTTAGGGAGATCTCGTCAGTGGCATCCACATCCACACTTCACCGAAGAAAATGGAGAAAGTGTAATGTGTGAGGCCCTCTTCCAGCCCTGATGGTCAGCAACAGTTTTCGCATGAAACACTACTATGTATATACATTAATTAATTCGATCATTAGTTGCAAGGCTAATCCTCATAATTGACAAAAATGGCCATTTTTGTACGTAGAGAAACGAAAAAGTGTACACTTTGTGATCGTATTTCGTCGGCACCATGCTAAAATTACGAATGTGCACTTTTGAGGCGAGCCAAAACATCGAATAGAATTTTTTCAAACCTGACGTGTTTGGTTATTTTCAATTTTCAAATTTTTATAGATATCCTAAGTGTAAAACTATCGTTCGAGGTTACAATTTTGATTTTAATTATTTGTAAAATTCTAACTTGAAAAACGCGATTTTTCACATTCGTTATTTTAGCATGGTGCCGACGATATGACGGTTTGAGTTTCATTTGTACTCAGAAAGCCTTTCTTACTTTCTTAAGAAATCTTTCGGTATTCCCGAATGGAGAATAGCAAATGGAAGAAGGAATGGATAGCAAATGGAGGAATGAAGAATAGCAAATGAATTTAGCTATGTCATCTCTTCTTATCCGGCGTTTAAGAAATTTAAATTTAAGATAGTACAAAAAAGTTTCCTAAACTAGTATAGGCCATCTACATTCTTTTATGATGAAACTTCAGTTTCTTTCTCTCTACTTTGGAGAAAAAGGAATAAAACATTAATTTTAATACTGAAAGTATCAACCCCCATTTAATAATTTTTCAATGATATATGGAGAAAATTTTACACCTATTTTAAGTATACATTCAGTGTTAGGTTCGATGATTTTTAAGATCGTGAAAAAAAAATAAAAAAATGCTGATCTTTTCAAATTATTTGTCTATTTCTCTGCAAGACGCTACTTATTACCCTTCTGAAATCCAAATCAGAATTACTGACCTTTTGCATTGGTAATCAAATGTAAGAGCTTACTTCATCTACTTTATATAGAAATTTGGAAATTTGTACCAACATTTTTTTTTTACATTTACATGCTTTAGCCGTCTGATGCTGTTGTAGATTTGGTTCAAAATACGCTTCTAAATAAATATTTTTTGTTATGAATGCAGAAAACTCTAAATACCGTTGAATATTAATTGATAGCACTTAAAACACTTAAACTTCTTAGGATTCTCAAGAACTAATAGTAAAACTAAAGACTTGTGGTAAAAAAGATACTGACTCATAAGCCACATTAAGTACATACTGTTCAATTTTTAGAATAGAATGTTTGATGTTATTTATTTCTTTTTTATGCATAAGCCAACTGACAGAACCTATGAAAGTGTTTATTAACGATTACTCTTAAGTTCGGACTTGTTTTATCTTTATTATCAATTAGATTTCAATTGCTAAGATTTACGAGAAAAAATGTTTCATTTAAGTAAGAATTACATAGACAGCCAACCTAAAATTTATTTTTAACTTTTAAAAAATTTCAGTTTGTTGGAAAAATATAATGTGGCACGCTGATCTTTTTCTCTCCAGATAGTGGTACTCTCCCTAAAAATGATGGCCACCCCTGCCTTATTACATAGAAAGCCCTCCTCAATTTTTCAATTATGAAAGAAATATATGTTTTCACCTAAATCACTAGATTTTTTTGAATTAAACATTTTCAATCTTTTGAAATTTAATTTTGCCCCCCCCCCCCCCCCGACGCCGACGGGCCTGCTTCAGAAAAAAGGGGTTAATGACAGGGAAAAACGAATTTTCACAACAATTAGTGTTAAATTTTTTTCCACGAATTTTCACGACGAAAAATAACTATGCAATTTTAAAAAATGAAGTTTTTATTCATATGATCATTGTGTATTTTTTTTCTTCATTTATATTTCAGAGAAACGTTTGACATTAAAGTCAAGGCTGTAAAAATGCAACCTTTTTTAGACTTCATCTCTCAACCCCCTCCCCCCTCCCAAGAGCCTGTCCTGTATTTACAATTCTTAAATCTGGTAACCCTGCACCCTCTAGGCCATGTCATCCTAGTCGGAAACTAGTTGACCGATCGGCATGGAATCAGAACATCATAAATTTTCATTGGGAGAGGGGGCACGGAGACCAAACTGAGAAGTGGCCCGCTTTGGCTCTCGGCGACCCTGATTTGATTACCACAAGCTGTACACTCCGCACATATCATTTGCATACGATCATTTGCTCATTGATGTAGTGTTGCTTTTAAGTGTGTCCCTTAAAAAACGCTTATGTTCTACATTTTGACGTTTTGCACTGCATCTTTGAAGATTTTCTACTAACTTCTCCTTTATAATCTCTATTTCACCTTCCTTTAAACTTATTTCGTAAATAAAACACTACTTTTCTACGCTTTTTCGCGAGCGCCGTTGAGTTCAGAAAAAAGGCCGGCTCTCAAAAAAAAAAAAAAAAGTAAGGCGATTTACTACTCATGCCATAAAAAGTTGTAAGGATTAAATTTGTAGGAAATCTAATCTTCTTGAATTTTTGTATACGACAATTTTTGCTAAATTTTACCATTTCTGAGACATTTTTAAAAAGCCACAAAAAGTCCTACATTTTTGTGAATTTTTCGACCCCAAAACTTCTTCCGGCGTCTTTTGTGTCGGATAACTTGCTTTTTTCATGTTGGCACGCATCTGCACAAAATAAAAAAAAAATCTTGTAGCCCATTCTTTGCAAGGCAAGCCCATTTTTCTCTACCTATTGATTGGACTATTACTTCATGTTTCCAAAAAGTATGATGTTGTATAAATTTCTGACTATCTCTGCGAAAATATCTCTCTTCAGGTAGGAGGCCGGGCTCATGGGCTTAACAGTCTCAGATTCGACTTAGGTTGACCTACCCTCCATCGAGTTTCCTGAAAAGTTTATACATAATATACACTGAAGTGACAAAAGTCATGAGATACCTCTTAATATCGTGTCGGCCCTCCTTTTGCCCGGCGAAGTGCAACAACTCGACGTGGCATGGACTCAACAAGTCGTTGGAAGTCTTCTGCAGGAATATTGAGCCATGCTGTCTCGATAGACGTCCATAATTGTGAAAGCGTTGATGGGGCAGGATTTTGGGCACGAACAGACCTCTCGATGGTGTCCCATAAATGCTCAATGGGATTCATGTCGGGCGATCTAGGTGGCCAAATCATTCGTTGGAATTGTCCAGAATTTTCTTCAAACCAATTGCGAACAGTTGTGGCCCGGTGACATGGCGCATTGTCATCCATAAAAATCCCATCGTTGTTTGGGTACATGAAGTCCATGAATGGCTGCAAGTGATCTCCAAGTAGCTGCACATAAGCATTTCCAGTCAATGTTCGGTCCAGTCGCACTAGAGGACCAAGTCCATGCCATGAAAAAACAGCCCACACCATTACGGAGCCACCACCAGCTTGAACAGTGCCTTGCTGACAGTTTGGGTCCATGGCTTCGTGGGGTCTGCGCCACACTCGAACCCTACCATCGGCTCTTACCAGCTGAAATCGTGACTCATCGGACCAGGCCACGGTTTTCCATTCATCTAGGGACCAACCGATATGCTCACGTGCCCACGAGAGTCGCTGCAAGCGATGTCGTTCTGTCAGTAAAGGCACTCGAGTCGGTCTTCTGCTGGAATAGCCCAACAAATCCAAATTTCTCCGCACAGTTCTAGCAGACACGTCCATTGTACGTCCCACATTGATTTCTACGGTGATTTGACGCAGTGTTGCTTGTCTGTTAGAATTTACGACTCTTTGCAGACGTCGCCGGTCTCGATCTTTAAGTGCAGGCGGTCGACCACTGCGCTGTCCATGGTGGGATGTTATGCCTGAAATTTCATACTCTCGGCACACTCTTGACACAGTGGATCTGGGAATGTTGAATTCTCTAACGATTTCCGAAATGGCATGACCCATGCGTCTAGCTCCAACTAACATTCCGCGTTCAAAGTCTGTTAATTCACGTCGTGCGGTCATCATCACGTTAAAACCTCTTCACATGAATAACTTGAACAGAAATGAAAGCTCTGTAAAAGCACTGCGCATTTATACCTGTTCTATGCGATGCTACTGCCATCTGAAAATTTGCATATTGCTATCCCATGACTTTTGTCACTTCAGTGTATATATATATATATATATATATATATATACAGGGTGTTCACTCCTATCGTGGACCAATAGCTAATTTCTAAACCGTGAGAGATAAGCATATAGTTCATTTAGGAAAAAATCTCCAAATTACGAAAGGAATTTTGGGTCTATTCAATGTTTTTCAAAAAATCAAATTTTGAAAGAGTTACGAAATTTAAATTTTTATACAGCCCCCCAGTCCTATCAATCATGTTTAGTAAAATATTCTTGACACAGTAACGTTTGAAACTAAAAAAAATCACTGTTCTACCACAAAAATTGACCGAGTTATGACGATTTGAAAAATCAAGATTTTGCATTATGTCATGACGTCATCGAGAGATCGCTTCAGGGACCGTATGCGAAATCCTTCAAAATCTTGATTTTTCAAAACGTCATAACTCGGTCAAATTTTGTCGTAGAAGAGTGATTTTTTTTAGTTTCAAACGTTACAGTGTCAAGAATATTTTACTAAATATGATTGATAGGACTGGGGGGCTGTATAAAAATTTAAATTTCGTAACTCTTTCAAAATTTGATTTTTTGAAAAACATTGAATAGACCCAAAATTGCTTTCGTAATTTGGAGATTTTTTCCTAAATGAACTATATGCTTATCTCTAACGGTTTAGAAATTAGCTATTGGTCCACGATAGGAGTGGACACCCTGTATATATATATATATATATATATATATATATATATATATATATATATATATATATATATATATATATATATATATATATATATATATATATATAAATCAAAAAATATATTATATTTGTATATAAAATACAAAAGGAAAAAGTGAAATGGCGAACCAAGAACTGGTACGTCATCAAGGGGAAGATCAGATCCCTGGTTCGCAAGGCCCTTTCTATCTGACATGAGGGGAGGTCCCAATAACATGTCACCTTCCCCAAGAGCCTTGAATAAAGTGAAACATGAACACAAAAATAACACAAGCAAAAAAAAAAAATGAAACGCAGTCAAACACCAAAAAGGTCAAAAAGTCAAGTACTCACATTAAAAGGTACCAGACGCGAACTGAATGATCATCAGCGCAACCAGCAAATATGTGGCCAGAACAGAGAGTAACGGTTAAAGTTAAACTGTCTTAAAATAATTTAAGTAAAGGCAGGAAGGAATTTCATTGAAATCCAACGAAGACTTAAGAAATTTAAGGTTTTTTTGGACAAAAATCTCTTTGTTGCAGATATTTTTAATTCTATTTATTCATTGATTGAGGTATTACGGTAAACATTGATAGAAATATTGGAGTTCCATGCAATCAATCGATTAACATGGAAGTTGAAAGAAAGACGCTTATCAAAAAGATCAACCAGGATATCATTTTCTGAAAATTAGATGTTAAGGTCGAGAAATTCAGTTTGTTTTATACTTATATTTGTATGAATAAGTTCTAAATCAGCAGAATAGATATTTTTTTAATCATCATAAAAAGAATGATAATTGAAATAGGGGATCTGGTCTTCCCCCCCCCCCCCGATGACGTGTCAGTCCTTGGCTCGCCATTTCACCTTTTCCTTTTGTATTTTTTATTATAATGGTACTGCTATTGTTCCTCGCGGCTTTGCGCTGACATATCAGTACTTTTGTATTTTTGTTTGTTATTGTACAGTTTGTATTTTTGTGTCTTCTTGTATTGTTTGGGATTTAATTATCCCTATTTTAAACACTTTTAACAAATTGTATTTATTCTGCAGGTTCCTTCGTATTAAAGAACACATGATGATGGAGAAATTTGCGGATTTCTTGTAAAATTTTGTAAATGTATCACAATATTTTATTGGAAAAATATCGAGTTTTAAGCTGAATAAACATCATATTTGTGGGGATTTAGTCCTACTTAAAACTTACTTCTAAATGAAATCATATTTAGAAAAAGTTTGCAGAAGTTGAAGATGCCTGTTGGAACCTCAAATTGCCACAGCTCTATGATTTGATCCTTTTGCTTTGACAACCCAACACCATCGTGTGTAATACTTTTATCTACATTTTCATAAACAGCTCTTTGAGGGTTGGTCAACTTAATTTTGATCCTTGACTATAATTTCAAATCCCGCCCTGGTAAAAGCATTAGATGGTTTTGAATTTCAAGAAAAATGTCTTTTATTGCTCTGCTTTATGCACCAAACAATGTTTTTTTTTTTTCTTTTCAGGGAAAGATGAAAAAGTACTTGATAACCTTCTCACTGATGATGTTCAGCCTCCTCCCAATGAGCAGAAGTGGAAGTCAGGAGATGGCTGATTTAGCGGAGCTGAGAAATGCTTTGATGGAAGTAGAACCCAGACAAATGGGCCTTTTGGGTTTCACAGCATTGGGGGCAATGATGTTTCCAATTCTGGTATCACTCGGAATGGCCAGTTTCGTTTCCCATCTACCAACTGTCTTCAAAGAACTGGCTTCCGAATTCGGTATTCCGGCCACCCCTCCGAGGAACTTATTCTTGTTTCGCAGAAACAGATATGATATACGGAACTTATTGCTGGATGCAAGATTTAACAGTATGTTAAATCATTTTCAACAGAATGTGGTACATAACTTGCACAAATCACAGCCTTTTTACCGATATGCCGAAAACTGATGACTCCTACTATCTACAACTTACATTGAAAATTATATTGCGGGCAATTTTAATTTCTCCAAAGTTGTAGAAAAGGATACTCTTCAAAAAGACTATAATTATGTTTTAGCGTTTATTTTCTCTGCTGATTTGAGCTCCAAGTAATAAATCCAAAGAAAAAACGTGTACCAGACCAAACAACTCAGCTGTTGTATGTAGAATTTTCAACAACATGAATTTATTGATAAAACTTTGTTTTTATTGTTAACTATTAATTTTTTTTGTGACAAAAGAATAAATTTTGTACCGAAAAAAAAGTGTTTTTGTCTTCATCTGAGCTATTAAAATAATTAGAAAATGCCCGTGTTCGTTGAAGCTAGCACTTTTTTTTTTTTTTTAACTTGCACGTGGACTTGCACGTTATATTAAATCCCCTCAAAGACGGACTTATACGTAAGAATAATAAAAAAAAAACTGCTTCGAAACGGCATAGGCCGTGAAATTCCATACTCGTTTCCCTTCTCCTCTCTTGTGGGGTGAGTTGACCTACCCCTTCTAAAGGTACATACTGGAATCCGCCTAACCCCTTATCTCGAACCTGTCACCATGAGCCGCAGGGGGCCGAGGATTAGGAGAGTACAATAGGGACCGATAAGGTGAGCTGGACAGGTGATGACTGTCGCTGGACCCAGGGAAAAAAAATTGTGCGAATGGGGAAACTTCTGTGATAGAGGGAGAAAATCCTTCCCAAACATCCCTAACTTCTACAAGGGAGAAAACGTTTTTGCTAAGTTGCTAGGCCTAACGTTAAATTCTACATTGCCCTCAGCAGCTGGGGAAAGGAAAATTTTTTCCCCACCTTAGAACCAAAACTTTATTTCTGTGTACTCTTCTTACTTTATAAAGAAAACGTATCCTATGTATCAGCCCAAAAATAGTTTCGATACATTGATATACTCAGGGCCGCCGTTACCAGCGATGGGGCCCGGTACTAATTTTAATGCGGGGCCCCCCATGCACCCCCTCCCCCAAATTGCATATTTTTATGCCGTCGTTTCAGCACATTTGCAATTGAAAAAAAAAAAGAGAGAGAAAAAAAATTACGGAAAAACTTTTTTTTAATTACGAAAGTGTGCACCTGATTTTATTTTCACGTTATTTGTATCGCCAGATGATTTTAAAAAGAGGTGCAATTTTCTTTGCGCAATCGTGTTTCATTCATTAGTGTTTGTACTAGCAATTGTTTCACATTGAGAATCGGCAATGGAAAGCGGGATTTTTTTTTTTTTTAACAGCTTTCTTTTTTTTTTTTTTTGATGAAATTATTGACACTAAAACTGGAAAAACATGTTCATAACCTTACGGGCCCCCCAAAGCTCCGGGCCCCGGTACTAGAGTTCCAGTATCCCCCCCAAACGGCGGCCCTGGATATACTTATAATTCGATTTCTGGTTAAGCATTTGATTTTAGACTTGATATGCAATCTGAAAAATGCTGTAGTCATTTTTACGATTTTAGTTTCAGTCTATATATATAAAAATGGATGTATGTGTGTTTGTTTGTTTGGTTTGTTCCATATACAAATCCACAGTTTTCGTCGGATTTTTATCAAACTTGGCACAGAGGTTCCTCGATGCACTAGAATTCACATAGACGGGGTTTTGAAATTAAAAAAAAAAATCCAAAAAGCTCAAAATTCAAATTTTTTGTCTCAAAATGGCCATTTTTTTTCAATTTTGAATAGGGTTGGGCATTTTGCCGGAAAAATGGTATTTTTGCTGGGACATTGGGGAAACTTTTAAAAACCGGCAAAAATGAAAAAAAAAAAAAAAAACTGACAAAACTAGAACAAATTGCTGGATAGCAAAAAATTTACTAAAAACAGTAAAATTTTAACAAATTACAATTGAGAGTAAAATCAGAAAAATAATTTGAAATTTCATTGGTTTTTGATGAACAATTAAAATATTTTAAAATAATTGTTAAAAAAAAGAAAAAAAAAAACTTGAAATAGATTAGGAGAAAATGTTTCAAAACCTGCTTATGCTATTCAGTTTCGGAAAAACAAATGTGTATTCTCTAATTCTTGTGAAGAAATTTAATTGAATTTAATGCGTTTTCTTTCTAATGAACTTTTCATCATTGATTACCTATAGTTTAATAGGAGTTAAAATATGATTCCATCTCATCTCAGAGCAACAATCAGACATATAAGCCTCAAAACAGTAGTAAGATAGCTAGGCCAGTCATATTGTGGGGTCAGGAGGAGAAAATTTCCCCTCATCCTTTGATTTAAAGAAATGAATACGTTTACAAATAAATGGTGGTTGTTTTTCAGCATAATTTGCGTTGAATATGACCCTGTGACCCCTCGCCCACCCTGGAAAAATTAAAAATGGTAGATCTCAACATATTTACTGTCACTGTGAGATGATGATTGCAAATACTAATTACAGTTTACTTTTCTATAAATTAACATTGCCTTTATAGGATAGATCTGGCATGACTTCCCTGTTGAAAATTAACTGAAAGATAAGAATTTGTTCGTAGTTACAACCACTAGTGCAGCGAGCATCTATGGGAGGGAGGGAGAAAGCCTTTATATGTATATAAAATACAATCTTGTATAATATTCTCATTTTCAGACTTTTACTTGTTTGACTACTACAAGAAGTGGACGAAATTAAGAGAAAATAAATCAAAAATTATAAATTAAAAAAAAAAGGTTCTTTCGATTATTATATTTTTTAATTTAAGAGCAAGGTTATGTGCAAATTTCTAATTTCGGGATTATTTTTATATCCTCCTTTTGTCGGTTGTCTTTATATGTCTCTTTACATTGAAAAAAGCTTTTCTAGTTTTCTCAAAGCTCCTGACTATTTTTTTTTTTTTTGCAGTTTTGTACTTTTTTATAAGGTTGAGCAAATTAAACAAATGATGTTATTCCATGCTTTTCATATGGGACTCTATTAACGATCGGCTAACACCGTTCACGTCAAGTGAATGGTTTTTAGCTCCGAATTCAAGTGAAACACCTTTGCAATCGCTTCGAATCGCAATAGACCAAAATTGCAACCGCTACTGGAAGTCAGCAGAAAGCAGGAGTAAAAAAAATGGCCGACTTATAACTTAACAACCACCAACACGTTTCTAGTGGAAAGGGGGTTGGTAGGGACAAAAAAAATCCCTGCAAAACCCTTCTTGAAATCCGGAAATCGTCCCCCTCCTTTGATTGACGTTATCTCTCTCCATAGGGCGTGACCCACTCGTCAAAGTAGCTCGCGTTATCAGTTTTAGGCGAACTACAGTGCACACCCTTCTAAACGCGCAGTTAGTCCCGAAAGGACAGTTGTGAAACCTTTGTACCTTACTATTGTTGTACGGTCATAGAAAAAAAATGATACTCGCTCGTATTCGAAGACTATTAAGAGCAAGAGTCTGAGAAACTGTCACGCCTAGCATTATGAGGTGATTCATGACCTCTCAGAATTTCTCCCAAAAATTACCAAATGTTTATTATCTTATTGAAAGACCAAATCCAGAATGTTTTGCTCTAAAGTTGAGTTGTTTAGTTTTTATAGATCCCTAAAGGTGAAGGTGCGGCATCAAAAATTAAGCGGATTTTCAAGACGTGGAAGTTGCTGTGAGCCAAAACTCTTACCAAGAACTGTTTAACTCCAATTTTCTTTTTGTATATGGAATATAGAAGGTTGAAACTTTGCAAAATGAATGTTAAATTTGTGGTAAGTTGTTGCCGTAAGGTCAGTGAAGGCTCTCAAAATAAGGCATTTTTGACGTTTTTTAGCGTTTTTGAGGTCCAAAGTAGTGTCGTTTGAAAGACCAGTGTAAGCACTTTAAAATAATGTATAAATAACCAGTGGCGTAGCTAGGGGTTGGCAGGAGTGGCTCTTGCCACTGGCGCAGAAGCCAGGGGGGCGGCATTTTGACCGATTAAAAAAAAATTTTTTTTTGGTCAAGTCTAAACAGACTAAAAAGTGAAAATTCAATTGACACCCCGAGCCTCGCAACTTGCGCCCCCACGCTACAGGACAAACCATACAAAATGTGCAACTTTGCTTTGGTAGATTTTGGTTAGATACACTGATGTTAGCTTAAATCTTATCTGGCAGGATATAATTTAGTTATATGGGGTCTGGAATCTGTATAATATGCTGATCTGAAATCGGCCCGGTCTTATTCACTTAATAAGAGAGAGAAACAAACCTTTTCCTGCCGATTTTTTTTCTTCTTTCACGATATCTGTCTCATTTCAACTCATCAATTACATACTATACTTCGGAAATAATGTTCTACGATTTAAAAAAAAATCGGCGAGTTTTAGTTGAAAACATTTCGGAAACAGATTTTTGGAATGCAATTTTATGATGACAGAAAATAACTCCTCTGTTGGTAACAATTTTTCTATGACAAAAACAAGAGAATAACATGTATTTCTCAAAAACGGGGGAGGAGGTTTCTAAAAAACGACTATTGCCAATTTCGCTATTTTAAAAATTTGTACCAAGAGCCTACATTAAATGAAGATTCCGAAAATGAGTAACACAAGTACAGCGGCGCGCGATTTTGAACGAGTAACGTTTTCAAACTCTTTGTTTTTCGATATCTCAGTATAGAATGTTAGAAGGTTTAAAAAAAAAAAAAAAAGTGTGATAAATAAAAAAATAAAAAAAAAAACGTTTGATAAATAAATTTTTTTAGTGAGTTTCAACTTTGTACTCTGGAAATTTTTACTTTGATGAAGTGCTGTCACTTTTAAACTATATATAGCACTACTTTGTTCTTTATACTCATTACAGTTTTAGTATTATTGGAATGGATTAAACTCGATTTGTAATCGCGCCAGTGCAATATGTTTTGTGCTCTTTCTATTGTAAAATAAATAAAAATAGCTGTTGGTTTCCCATGTATTACTGAACAAGGAAACACCAAGTGAATGTTGAGGGAAGATGCGTGTACTCTACGCTACTTCAGGGGGGCGAGCTACTTCTTTAAAACGGTATACAAATATACGTGCTAATCAGTTTTTTTTTTTTAATCATTCTCAGTTCGAGCGCAGTCTGGTACCCGCCAATGCCTTCCCTATTGTTGGAAAATGTTTGTATATGCTGTATTTGAAAAAAAAAAACACAAGAAAATACATCTGGTACTTTCAAAGCCAGGGAGGGAACAATTGCCTCTCCTAACTCCCCTCATAGATAATATTAGTATTAAATATCGGAAGGTTTTTGGAACATTTTAAATTCTTAGAATGAAACGTATTTTATTCACAAAAAATAATCGGAGGCCTAAATCAGCGAACTTTAATTTTTTCCTGTATGCAAAGAGTCGCATTTATAAAGCTTTTAGTCGTATTAATTATGCTTTTTATATGTTTTTTGATTTCCGAATTACAATAGAATCAATGTTTATATTTTAATTTAGAATGCACAAAGTATGTTTATTTTTTCATTCTTCTAGTGTTTTAAAACAAATTCCATTTAAAATAAAAGCTGTTGTGTGGAACAAAAAAAAAAAAAAAAAAAAAAAACACTGTCCAATAACGAATTGCAAGAATAATTTGTTTTTTGAATTTACGTAAAATGATGGGGAAAGGTAGAAACGCCCCTAACTAAAATTGTTGGAAAGACAAAAATTCTCAAATTGAACAAAAAACTTGTAAAAAATTAAACTTGAATTTTACCCAATGACACGCATAAGCAGACATGTCTATTCACAGATGACATGAGGGGGAACACTGAGCATCGTAAAAATGCTAAAAAAAGAAAAAAGAAACAAAAGGTTGCAACATTATCTGCTAATTTTTCGAATAAAGAAATAAAATTTTTTGGAGTAAGAGCATTTTGGGAGGTCACACGGAAAAGAAAAATACTGTCAATGTAGTCTTTCTTCAAAATTTACTGTCAAATATGAGAACTATTATGCAAGTTTTATTATTTTCAGCGCAAATTTCTAACTTCTTCATTTTGAAAGTGGTAAGTTATTCTATTTACATTACCCCGTGAGTCATTTGTTTTATGGTTTTAAAAAACACCATACTTGTGATTTATAAGAAAAATGTTTTTCATTTCTTGGAATGAACTATAAATTAGCCGGCCACCTCGTCTAGTGGTCAGAGAAGTCTGATTGGGATGGAGGCTTGGCATGGATGTACTTTCTGTCCCCTTCCTTGTCCTTTTTTTGTGTGAATGTGTTGTTGTTTCCTACCCTATAAACGGGTCCCTATGCCAAGCCTGTGCTGCGGAAGTCGGGATTCACACCAAATTACGTTACAGTTGGAAAAGTGAAGCAGCGCAACCAAAGTTTGCCAGCTTAGCTGGCAAATTTGGGCTCTCAACTACAAATTATTTCCAATTTTAGGAAGCAACTTTTTACAAAAAATAATTTTGAACAAAAATCATTTATAAAATACTTTTATTAAATAACTCAATCGATAACAGATGATACATAATAAATTAAAGGTGATAACATATTTTACAATTCAAAAGTACTTTTTATTTTAGCAGATGGGATAAACTACTTTCTAAATAAATACCTTTCGATATCAATTGATAAAATGAAATTAGTAACTTAATGATAATAAATTAGAGGATGATTAAAAATATAACGAGATTATTTGAATTTTCAAGTTTCGTCCCCGACTAATATCAGGTAACAGCTAGATGGCACTTTCCTTTTAAAGGAAATATAATTTCCAATTTCTGGACTCTTAGTGTCTTTCAGCTTCACTGATTGCTTTCATAATGAGATCAGTCAGCTCTTGAAACTCTTTAATACTTTGCAGATGCTCGAGCCAATCTCTCGGTTGCCTTTTCAGCTGAGCCGGCCCAAGATTTTGAAAATATTGGTTTTGGTTCGGAGCGGATTGACCGACGGGACGTCTGACGGGGAGAATGGTCTGAGCGAAATTGTTCAAGAACCTGCTCATGTTGCTGAAGAAAGTGAGGAATCCGTTGAAGAGCAAGAGAGGAGCTAGGACCACACTGATTCCGGCCCCAACGGGAGTCAGTTGCTTCAAAAGGGGCTGCATGAAGGTCGACAGAGGGAAAGAGGCCGAGTTCTCCTGGGAGGGAGGACTGGCTGTCTTTTGAGGTCTGGAGCTGTGCGAGGAGGAATGTTGTGACAGGACGTGATGCATGGAAGAAGGCAGGGAGGAATGCTGCTGGTATATGTTTTCTGAATGCGACGAATAGGGCGACGAGTGGCCAGAAGAGTAATGCTTCTTGGAGCTCGACGAAGAATCCGATACTTTATTCGAGTTACTGCTCTCGGGCGGTTTGTTACTATGGGTCGCTTGAGCCATTGCCATGCTATGGAGACGGTATATGTCGTCCAAGGATGATTGGGCCTGGTAGTCTTGCTTTTTCTTGGTTGCTGAGGATGACGAAGAAGAATGCTGGGAGGGGCGTGGTCTTGGTGGAGCCACGGGACCTAATCCATGAGCTTGATACAATCGATTCATGATTTCAATCGGAGATAAAGTAGTTGTTGAAGTAGGTCTCGTGTTTTGCTTCTTCTTTGGCGATGAGGAAGAACTGTCATTTGACTTCGTGGTGGAACTGGCAGATGATGGAGTGGTTTTTGTTGGCGATTTGGTAGTTTTTCGCCTCGATCCAGAAGGTCTTTTTGTCAGCTGAGTAACAGTTGTGGATGTAGGTGAAATTGTTGAAGTAGTTATAGTTGAAATGTTTTGTTTCTTCTTTGCTGCTGTAGTTGTTAATTCTGATTGCAGTTTGATAAGTTGGCTTACAGTAGGTTCTGGTGTTGCAGGAGTAGTTGTTGTCGTTCTTTTTTTCGGCCGAGTTCTTGGCTTTGAAGACGTTACGCGCGTGGTCGTTGTGGCTGCCGTAGTAGCGGAGATTCCCGACTTCGCTGTGGTTTTACTTGTTCGTTTCGTTGCTGGTTTTGTCGTTGAGGCTGCATTTGCACTAGTTAAAAGAGCACCAATAAGTAAAAGACCCCACAGCACAA
Source organism: Uloborus plumipes (assembly GCA_038373865.1). Classification (NCBI taxonomy): domain Eukaryota; kingdom Metazoa; phylum Arthropoda; class Arachnida; order Araneae; family Uloboridae; genus Uloborus; species Uloborus plumipes. The sequence goes on from JAXGGA010000679.1 coordinate 100,923, forward strand.
TTTTCAGACGCATCCTGCAAAAGCAATTCATTATTTATTGTAAGAAAAATAAATATTTCTAGTTTCATGATGACTTGTTTGAAATGAATAATGTTTCCAGAAATTTATTGACAATTTAGGAAGTAATTCGGAATGTACATTTTTGCTTATTCAAATTCAAACATGTCGGAGATAAAATATTTGTCATACACAAATACAAAAATTACAAGAAACATACACAAGTACACTTATTTTGTTTTAAATATTATGGATCCTTAACATCTTGAAAGTTTTGCTAATAAATGACAAAACGAAGTTAGCTAGAAATTTTGTAATGTTCATTTCATCTTTAGATATGCAATGTGAAGTTTTTTAATATTACTCGGAGAGAAAAGAAGCAAACTCATTCCTAATAAAACAATGATTCAAATTGTTTCGAAAGGAAATTAATTTAGATTTCAGTAGCGTCACTACGGTGGAGGGACTGCTCGTCTCGAGTGATATCCGTCTGGGGGAGACCTAAAATGCATTTCAGATTTGATGAAAAAAATAAATATCTCAATTCTGAAAATTTCCCACATTTTATGTAATCTTTGAAATTTCAAATAAACACAAAGCGAGAAATGGGCATTACATTGATGTCTAGGGACAATTTTGCTTAAAACGAGCTTGTAATTTATATTTGTCTTTTAATTTAAACTTTTGTTATACCATATAAAAATAAAAATGAGTTGTTTCTGAAAACTATAAACTTCATGAGACATAACACTGAAAACTTTACATTAAACCTTGTAGTGGGGGTGACACCATAAATTTCAGCCCCGTGTGACACCAGTGTTAGGCTAGTCACTGTAGAAATTGAAATTTTAACCCATTAATGCCTAGCGTCCCTTTTTAGGGACGGTCCAAAAAGTGTTTGAATTTACCAAAAATGAACATTTCAACCAAACAATAGCGTTCAATTATTACTTTGGTATTGTTTCAATTCATTATTAACAGACTACAGCACATAACTATTGTAGAGTGTGTTCTGTAGCCGTGTAACCAGTAGACAAAATATCTTCGGGAAAAAAATGTCAGGCATTAATGGGTTAAAGAATTCGCTTATGGAACCAATACAATTAAAATGAGTACTCATTTTGCACTTTGCGACATAGCACACCGCACATTTATATTTTATACTATGGCGCTTTTCATGGATAAAACATTAGTTTTGAAATCCAAAAAAGTAAAACTAATTTTCCGTCTGAAGAATTTTTTGACAGGCTGAACATAAATAATATTAAAATTACTCCCATATAAAAAGAATTTAACAGAATTCTAATGATAAGGCTCTCATTTTTTAAAACCTTACACAGCTATAGCTCTGGAGCCGCCACTGCTCAAGGACTGAAGCTTCGTCCTTATTAAGGAGTCCCCAGTCTGGCTTAAGGACGGTTACTAACGGCTTAATATATTGTACGCATATACCTACTTCATACGTGTGAAGGGCAGAGGGAGCAAACCCCATCCATTAAAAAGAGGAAAGAAAGCTAGACTTACGGCTAACATTCGCCCATCATAGAGATTTTTCACTTAAGAGTCGATCCAAGGGCCCTACTCTGAAACTTCCTGCAACTTCCAGTGACGTCTATTACTCCCTCACGACAAGCAAAAACCGCCGAAAAAGCAGTCGCTTGTCAAATTTTGTGTTAATCTGAAAGCCCAAATGTGCCCAAGCGAGGATTTTCTCTCCTTCTACTGCGTATCGAGAACGAAAAACAAATTGACCAATTAAATGATAGTATATCTCATTCCACGTGCATTTTGCTTTAACTTTCTGGTTTAGCTTAGCCTCCGAAATAGATGGCAAAAAGATTCGAGAGCCAAATGTTAAAAGCATTCGGGTAGATTAAGATGTTGTGTTTCAGGAATTTAAAAAGATTAGAATTTTAAATCGCAATTAGTACATCTTTTCAACACATACGAGCATACAGGCGTAAGCGAAGTAAAGTGTCGAAATACATTATACGAATTCATCTCAATGTATCAAATGCTTCGACTAAACATGAAAAAATTTATAAATACTTTTAAAAAAAACCCTTATTCTCGGTATCGTCAATATAGTCAATACTAGGATACAGGTTTTTTGTGCCCCGTAACGTCACATCTCGTGAGACAAGAATAATCACTAATCTCAAAGCACATCTAAGTTTAGGTATCTGGAATCGCGCCGAGAAGTCTACGACAGGGTAAGAAGACGTGAGTTGTCTTCCTCGGCAGTGAGAAGCTGTTTGTTTATTCCAAGTTTTCTCAACGGGGAGTGTGCCATAATGTTTATAAGTTCTGAAAATGTGGTTTAGTATGTTTTTACATTGAGAGTTAAGATTTTTTCTTTATTTTGAGTTTGATGTTGGGAGAGGCATCCATTTATCGGCAGTAATTGGAACTCTGCAACTTTGCCGATTATCTATAATCATCCTTATTTTACTGATTAATTGGCCAAAATTTTGCAAATTGAAATTACTTTAAGGTATGCCCAAAACTTGAATTTATATATCTACTTAACCAGGGTGTCGATCTAACCCAGGGAGGAGGGGTACATTTCCTTTAATAAAATGAGCTCTTTACTCAAATTCTATTTTCTATCAGGGGAGGGGGGGGGGGCATTTCGTTTTCATCGTATCGTATTTAAGTTTAATTTTTCCTCACAGAATAATTGAATCATCGTTTTTCAAGTCTTAAAATGATAGCAAAAGCATAAAACATGAATTTGTTTCTTTCAATTCTCAAACATAAAGTGTTTTAAATGCATTTTGGAAAAAAGATCCGCAGACATGTGATTTAGGATCTCCATTTTTCTCTTCTGCATTGCCCCAAAAATAGGGACTTGTACTTAATATTTAGAGAGTGAATATATATCTCTTATTGCGAAAAGGCCAAAATATCGCGAAAAGCAAAATTGAGTCTATCAAAATCATGCAAAAAGAGCAGCACATGCAGTAATTTTTACCCCTCTCAAACAACAAATGTTTTAAATACATTTTGAAAAAGTGATACCTAGACACGGTACGACTTTGTAGGACATTGAGCACGAGCTTTATGTGCTGCCCCAACCCCAAAAAAAAACTATAATGAGTAAAATATTTTGGATTTCAAGTTTTCAAAAGAGTATTTTTAAATTTATTTTTTATCTTGTCATAGTGCGATATGAAATTTCCCCATTTTAAAAACTTCAGATAGATTTAAGCCCCCCCCCCCCAAACGTTGATGCCCTGGGCTTGTGCCCCATATACCTATGCCTTAATTTTGCCCTGCCCAGACATGTGATTTGTCTTTGCATAGCATTTAAAGACTGAAAATACAACTATTATTACGAAAACAAAAATGAGTAATGCAAAAAGGGGACTTTTACTTAAAGCGTGAATTTTAAACTATTATTGCGATAAAGTCAAAATATCGCTAAAAACAAAGTCATGAAGTTAAATGATTTAATTTAACAAATATTTTTAAATATTAGTATTATTTTTTTATAAATTTTTTCATGTTCAGTCGAAGCATTTGATACATTGAGATGAATTCGTATAATGTATTTCGACACTTTACTTCGCTTACGCTTGTATGCTCGTATGTGTTGAAAAGATGTACTAATTGCGATTTAAAATTCTATTATTTTTAAATTCCTGAAACACAACATCTTAATCTGCCCGAATGCTTTTAATATTTTGTAGTGTGTAGGTATTTTTAAAAGCCAAGAAGGGGAGAGTGAGATTGATGTGGGGCAAAATTAAATAGCGGGGCAAAGTGAAATTTTCACAGTTTGCAGGGCAGCCAGTCCAGCAATATTTTAACAAAGTTCGCTCCCGTCAACAAATAGATAAATCTAAAGATCAACGAAAAAAATTGTTAAGTCATTTTAAAATTTCATACACTTACTGTAATATTCGTGTTTTTTCAAAAATATTTTTTGCTGTGATACAATAAAAAAAATTTTGTAATTATAATTTTAAGTATTTATTGAGATCTACTGGTATCCAGTGCAATACTTATTTAGTTTATATTAAGCGAATTTTTATTTTAAATGTTCTATGTAATTTGTCATGTGAACGCGGGGCAAAGTGGATGGGGCAAAGTGAAATAGTTCATTTCGTTTACTTATGCATTATTTTTTTTAAATCATCCCCCCCATGCGTATTTCTTTATTTATTAATTAATTTACATTCTTTTAATTATTAATTGACTTATCGATTCATTCGTTCACTGATTTTCTTATTCGTTCTCTATTTTATTTACTCATTTCTTTTTCTCATTAACTAATGAGCTCATTAATTTTATTTATTAATTTTTTTTTCATTAATAAGTCATTTATTTGTTTGTTTACACGTCAATTTGATGAAAAATACTGTTAATCATAAAATAGAAAAATTTTCATAGTAAAAATATTGCATTTTTCACTTTACCCCATGGTTTTTTAAGGTGGAAAATTTCTACTTTTTTTTTGAAGGTGCAAAATAACTACCAAAAATGAAAAATATTACCGTAAAGTCGGGTTACTTGAACCCACAAGGAGGTTACTTGAGCCCACAGTAAAATGATAAAATCTGGGTTTGGTACTAGCATTAGAGACTGCAGAGTGCTTCTACCTAGAGGAGAAACGAGGAACTACGTGCAAGTCTTCAACTAATAAGTACCAAACCTAGATTTTATCATTTACTGTAATGGGCTCAAGTAACCCCTTAGGGTCCAAGTAACCCGACTTTACGGTACTTCAACACGAATTATCATACAAAATTCAATATTCAATCTTTATGTACAATAATTTTGAGAACAAAATTCCAATGCGTTCATTTTGAAATAGGTCAACTATCTTAACTCTTTCACTTTGCCCCACATTCCCCTACTTTAGAGTTTATGCATGTCCTTTGTTTCAAGTGATTTTAATTTCATTCATTTGATATAAAAAATATTTTTTAAATACTTTCAAGCGCATATCCTTACACCCCCTGCCAGCGCTGATGACAATAAACATGATATTAATACTTTTCGTGTATTAATATCATTTATACACGAAAACGACCTGTATCATTCTTTATAGGTCACGTATTTTGTACCGTGGTAAATAAGTTTAATTTCATTTATTTATCACAAATAAAAATAATTATTTATCAAACTTACTATTAAAGTTTCATTGAATCCCAAAATCGCGGTTAAAGATGAACATGAACCGGGAAGTTGCTTCGACAGGAATTTTCCTCCAAGTTTAGTAATTGACGTTAACCCAAAATCCTTTTTTGGAAACGGAATGAAATAAAAACCCGATTAATGTTATGCACATATTTTTCAACAAAGGTCTGGAATTATGAACCCGGAACAAATGACCTCAAAATTGAGGATTCTCGATTTCTTTCAATTTACAGATTCGGTCTTCGGAAATAATTCTTATGAACTCCTACTTAGTTCCGATTAATGACACTTAGAAAAAATAATACATTTTTACTACGTGTGTGTGTGTGTGTAGCATCTGACACAGCATATAATAAGTTATTGATTACACTCAAATTATGCAAGCAAAAGATGACTCATGCGTTTTTTTCAACCTATAAGAGGTTTTTAAAAATGATAGATAGGTTTTTGTGATTCGGGATTTTTTCCCTTCAGTCAACAAGTTCTGCTTTAGTGTAAATGTAAGTAAATAATTGTAAATCTTAAACTTGTCAAAAACTTCCTGTTTTTATATTTATGACGAGTTTGATAAAAATATCCATTTAAGTCCCAGTCGGTGACTCCTATATACAGGTTGGAAAGAAACAATTTTCATTTTCGAATGTGCATAGCGCGGACAAGTTGCGATTAGTGAAGACTTAAAAAACATTTTTTTTAATCGGTTACTATCTTCCGATCACGCAACGAACCTGAAAATCTTCGAAAATAGAGAGTTTCAGTTTCTTTGATTTTTTCCCCCTTTTTAATTTTGCTTTAGTGTTTTTTTTTTATTGCTACTGGATAAAAAAAAAGTTGCAACGGATACTACTACTGCATAGTAAAAGTAATTGATTTTGTTCTTAGATCACCGATTCTCCAAATAAATAAAAATTAATCGAATATTTTTCATTTTCCGTAAATTTAAAACATTTTTTTTTTTCTTTTTTTTTTGCAATTCTTTTGACTCCGCAGTGAAATTAATCTAACTATAATTCTGGAGAACTTGTTTAAGAATCAATTGATGATTCGGAAATTATTTGACCCATATTTTAACTATAAAAAAACATGTTGCGCAAAATTAAGCTGTTGTTATCAAAATTCACGAAAGTTATTTAAAAGAGCTCTTGTTCTAAAAGAACAAACAGGGCCGCGCCGTCCCTATGGGCAAAGTCGTGTGGCGCACGGTGGCGCCAGAGTCAAAAAGGTGCCGAGCTCTACCGATTAAAAAAGCTCCACATGGACAAAAAAAAAAAAAAAAAACTGCTAAAAATATATCGCACCCTTGCTACAAAAGTGCCACAACTCAAAAATTGTACTTTTTGAGTTATGACCGTCATTAGACCTAGTTTACACGTCTCTACCAATCTTCAAAAGAGCCAGAAGTTGCATTGAAAAATCAGCCGCCAAAGGGCAGTTATGGCGTTTTGTTGTTATCAAGATGCATAGGTTCCCTTCCACTGAAATGCCACATCTTGAGTTGTCGTCCAGCCGTCGTAGAGTAACGTGCGTAACTAACGATCATAGTTTGAGATGTATCGGTCTTCATATTGACAAATTCAAAAATACTAAAATGTGCCTAGTCAGCTCGGGAACAGTTTTTTGCAATTCCTATAAAAAGTAGTTTTTTGAGTTGTGGGCACTTTTGTAACAAGGATGCGATATAATTGAACTTTTCATTTTTCTAATGGTGGCGGCCCTGTTTCAGGGTGAATTGTTAGCTAAGTAAAAACTCAAAACACTAAACGGCACCTTTGACAGTCTGCGCCTGCGCATACTCGGAGGTACTATCATCATCAACCATTTTAATGACGGACATTTTTTTAACGGCGTCACGACATAATTCTCGGCAGTATTTTCAGTCTTAGATTTCAGCTTGATTTTATTACAAAAATGTATTAATTCCTCATTTTAATCTGCGAATTCTCGCGTGAGATTTCCCAGCATCATTTCAAAGTGTTCTTACAGAAATGTATCTCTGTGTAGCGATTCTCAGCAGAAGAACGAAGGAAAGATATGAACAAAAAACCTCTATCTTCCCGACTCTTTCTGTCTTATTTTTCCTATACGTATAGGATAAAAGCACCAGTAGTCGGCCATTTAAGAGCTCCTTTCTTGATCTTCGTCAACCAAGAAACTTCAGCAATTATTACAGCAACAAAAACACTGTAGAAGTTTCGGCTACACTTTTGTGGTAGAGATTCACTAACCTGTTTCAGAAAAGCCTTTCTATATTAAAGGCCAAGCGATATAGGGTAAGTGCTCCAGTAGTCGGCCATTTAAGAGATCTTTTGTGGATCTTGGCTAACCTAGAACTTTCAGCTGTCAATACAGCAACAAACACAAGGTAAAACTTTAAAATGAACCTTTCTGATAGTGAATCACCTACTTGTTTCAGAATTTTTAAAAAAAATTATGTTAAAATCCAAGCTGTTGTCAACACTAGTAAATGCTCCAGTAGTCGGCCACAGAAATCCAGTGCTCGGCCATGTTGAATCCAGTAGTCGGCCACTTCATTTTCATTGATATTATCTGATATAGGGAGTTGAATTTAAAAAGAAAATACAAAGGGAAACTTACAACGAACCAGACCCGTCAGTTGGGGGGTCAGGAGGGGGGTGTCAATTCCCCCCCCCCCGGTTCTGAGAAATCAGTTAATCAATAAAAAATGGGCGTGGTGTTTGCTTTTTTCCGATGAAGTTGCATTGTGTTTGCACCCTTTGCCCCTCCCCCCCTCTAAAAACGTGAAATGACGGGCCTGCAGCGATGCCTTATACTTAGTCTGGCCATATTTCTCGTGGTACCTCTGGTACTCAACTGTGTAGATGATCATGTTAGTGTACTTCTTGATACACTATGTGCTTTACTTATTTCTCCAACTATCAATCTACCATTATTATTTTTAGACAGTACAATTAGCGCAGAATTCTCGGGATATTAATGTTTTTATACTTTAGCTGCCTAAAAACAGTTTTATTTTAAAAACTCGTCCTAAAAAGGTATTTTTTTCTGAATAACGTCTAAAAATATGTCTATATCTAAAAGAAAGTTAAAAAAAAAAAAAAAGCTTCTGAAGAAAAGAATTTTAGCAGCACTTACTAAAGATGCATGAAGGGACAAAATAAACGAAGTTTTTTAAATGTACAAAATTTTCTTGCTTAGGAAGTAAAAAAACAGGAATAGTTTTGTAGTGAACAGCAGTTTTTAGTGATAATGACCAAAGAATCAAGAAATGAAAAACTACTTTATGTAAACATAAAGACGTAATAATAGAGTCGACACAATTCATGACCAATAATCACGTCGGCACTTAACTGGTTCACATTCATTAGAACGGAATTTCAACGTACGGAACATAAAACCAAAACTGTAGTTTCAGAAATGTGATAGCTTCCAAAACTATGCAAGTAAAAATACATTCAAAAATGCGCTGAATCAAGGCTTTATCTAGCACAGAATGTTCCACTAAAGCAAGGTTATTTGTTTTAAATAATTGACGTAAGATGAAATAAGGAAGTAAATGGAACTCGTTATGTCATGAAAGTAATCTTACAGCTTTCAACAAGAATATTAGTAAACGAGGAATAACCTTGAAAACAAACCAAAATTTAGTTTGCAACAATGTAACCATGTAGTTTTGAAATTAACTCAGTACAATTCTAATCCTCTAGCAAAGAAAACTCAGGAAGTCAAACATTTGGGGAAAATCATTAATGAAAATATACCAACATTTGAAACAATTTTCCTAAATATTGTTTCAAATGTTGGTTTTGAACCTTTGGTAAAGCAAAAAGTTAAGCATAATAGCAAAAGAAAGACTAACTACATGCTTGGCACTCATTAAATAACTTGAGCCTATGTGACTATTGAAGTTTTGCATCTTATCTCCTATAATTGGGGAATGTTTATTAACTGCCGAACAGGGACGTCATTTCAAGTTTTTCCGGGAGGGGGGGGGGGCAAAGGGTCCAAACACAATGCAATTTCATCGGAAAACATAAAAAACCACGCCCACTTATATATAAATACATTGATTTCTCAAAGTAAGGAGGGGGATTGACCTCCCTGCCCCTCTAAATGACGGGCCTGCTGCCGAATAAGTATCAATAGAAGTCGAATCACTCGTTTCGCCAATTTCATGAGTTTAAGATAAAATTTGATAAGAAAAACTATTAAAACACCATTTGATAACTAGATGAGTATTAAATCTTATAATCTTTACTCAACGATTGCGTATTTAAAAATCTCGTTTTTAGAATTTTCAATTAAATTTACAACACTAGGAGCAATAAAATGTCGAAATGGTAGTCAAAAGAAGTTAAGACATTGAATTTAATTACTATTTTTCAAGAAAAATAAACTTTGGAAAGGGTATTTTTACTCAAAACAATTAAATTGTCGCTGTATTTTAATAAGTTAATTTAGTTTTAATTTGATGAACCCATATTAAGAATGAAAAGCTACATTAAGTATGTGGCCGACTACTGGATAAATAATCCAAACTGCTTATAACCAGTGGTCGGCCTACCATGGCCGACTATTGGAAATGCAGAAGAATTATGTACCCAGTAGTTGGCCACCCCTTTAAAAAACAATCGAGTCTAACCAGGAATTCGCTCTTTTATTGAAACATTATGTTAGACATTCCATTCAGATAAAAATCACTCAAATTTACAATAGAATTAAATTAATAAGTGTAATTGGCCATTTTAAGAAGACGTGTCCTCTTAGCTGAAAAATAAGCAGAATCGCAATCTTGGATGACGGGCACACCATTCAAAATGAAATGACTCATTACTAATTCAAAAAAAGTACCCAAAACTTAACTGCCACTGGTTGATGATTGAGGATAGGTGCATGAATGTGTGAATGCGCCATACCTGATTTTGAATTAAAAATGTACTATTTATGAGGAGTTTTATGTCATTGTGGCCGACTACTGGAGACTAGCCGACTACTGGAGCACTTACCCTATATTTAACTAACTGACCCGGCCACGCGTTACCGTAGCTAAGGTATGGGTTAGACTATAATGTTTCAATAGAAACAAAAAACTTTATTACCATTATAGAGATCAACTTTATATAAATATGAATTTGAGGTCAAAATATGAAAACAATCGAACAAAAATTTCCTAAGTTTGCTAGAAACAAAAAATCAACAAAAAATGTAAAATTTTAGTACTTAGAAATATTATATTCAAGCTTGTAATAATTGAGTTAAATAAAAATGTGCTAATTTCTGTTGTAACATTTTATTTTTTAATGTAATATTTTATTTTTAAATAATGTAGGTAGAGTTGATAATTAACCATTATTATTTGTTATTTTTTGAATTATAAACATTTTTAATTTCAGTTTAACTCAACACTAATCGGTGCACAATATTTTTTGTTAATCTGTCTCTTGTAAACAAAAATAGATTGGACGGTTTTCCCACACGGGAGCAAGCGACATATAGATATTGTATAACTTAAAAACCCGAAAAGGTACGATATTTACGAAACAGTCGAATTTTGAATCTCAAACTATGAGGTGTATATGTTACAAAGCAATGTGACTGTAAAAATAGTGTGTATAGAAATAATTTTAATCTTCGCACCTAAATAAAAGATATTAAAAAAAGTTTTACTGTTATTTGCGAATTTTACCTGTGTAGAATTGAAAATTAGAGTGATTTAGTTAAAAATTTCATATACTGAGCGAACTACCGTACTACCTACGGTTATAAATGTGCAAATTGTCGTCCAAGAATACATTTGTATTTACTAAGGAAAAAAATAAAAAAAGCTATAATAGTAATGATTTGAAATCTTATGAATGCAAAGAGGTACGTTTAGAAAATACAATTCTGAGCAAAATCATTCTAAATTTTAATATTACACAGGTAAAAGTTCACAAATTACAGTAAAACCTTTTTTCATTACAATACAATTGAAATACAAAATCACACAAAAAAAATGAATATTGTATAACTTAAAAACCCGAAAAGGTACAATATTTACGAAACAGTCGAATTTTGAATTGCAAACTATGAGGTGTATGGGCAAAATTTGCTTACATTTGCTGTCCAGAGGTTAAAAAGACGATTTTGAAGCATAACTTATATTTTAAATTCAATGTCAACAATTATTTTCTGCAAGAAATACCCCCAAAAAAATTCTATCACTCAACAAATTATTGAAATTTATTTATTTATTTTTATATAAGTCTTTAAAAATGAGAATCAAGGCAAAACCGCTTGTCCATTTCCGATTTTCACAAGTTCAACTATTTTTTTCCTATACTTAATGGTCAAAAAAAGTAAATTCAACATATTATTTTTATATATTGACTATTAGTATATGGTATTCATAATAAATATTGACAATAGTAATTGTTTTTCAATAAGAAATGTATGAATATATTTTGTCCGGAAGTTCTTGTCAAGTCCGTTACCCTAAGATAATTTTAGCTAAAAAAGGTATTAATTGCATGCAAAAGATGGTAACACGTATTCAGTTAACTTAACAAACTAGTGACGTAACTATTTTGTACCATTTTGTTTCCCTGAGTCGAGAAGTATTGCTGTGGTGTTTCGCACAAAATTTTTTCCAGATGCGTATTTTTATTCTTTGTCAAGTCCGTTACCACAGATTTTAGTATTAATTTTTGCTTTTTCTCAACTTTTACCCCTAAATATTGTTTATTATACAACTCTAAGAAAATGCATATTGTTGTTCAATTTTTAAATTCGACAACCTAGCCATAATTTGACATTTTGGTTGAAATTGTCAAGTCTGTTACTGGTCAAATCCGTTACCAAATGTCAAATCCGTAACCATACAGTTTTTTTATCAATATTTCAACAATCACAAACATCGTTTTAAGCTTCAAGGAAGCAAGTAATTTCATATTAAGTTGGTTCTAGGCGCTATGATAGTTCAAAGGTGAGAATTCATATTTGTATTTTGTATGGTAACTGGACGACTATTTTCCTTGCAACTTAAAGCTTTACAACAGCATTTGAATACTTAATTATTCATCAAAGTGTACAACCAATTACTTTTTCACACACCTAAAATATGTGACTAAACATCTGTTAGTGTTTCTAAAAGAAAATAGCAAGTTAAAAAAATTAGTTAAAAATTTTGAAATGTAAGCATATGGTGAAAATGACCCATAAAAAAAATAGTTGAACTTGCGAAAATTGGAAATGGACAAGCGTTTTTGCCTTGATTCTCATTTTTAAAGACTTATATAAAAATAAATAAATAAATTTCAGCAATTTTTTGAGTGATAGAATTTTTTTGGGGGTATTTGTTGCAGAAAATAATTGTTCACATTGAATTTAAAATATAAGTTATGCTTCAAAATCGTCTTTTTCACCTCCGGACAGCAAATGTAAGCAAATTTTGAAAATAACCCGTATACTAATATTACGAATTAAGGTGAATAACTATTCAAATATTTAATGCACTGCAGGTAATGTTGTAAAACTGGTTAAAAATAAAATTCATGTTGGTTTGTAAAAAAATTTCCACGGGGTACATTAACTGTTTTACGTCCGACACCAAATTTTTACGATGAGCCTGTAATTTCAAAGATTCATGCATATATTTTTGTATAAAAAACAAGATTCACAATCTCATGGATGTAACTTATTTTAATTTTGTAACTATTGAATAATTTTCTGTAATATCAGGGTGTTGGACGTAATTTTTTTTTTACGTCCGACTTTTATTTACGTCCGACACTTTTACAATCTTTGTTTTTAACTAGGGTCACCTGGGGTAATTCCTGGTCAAAAAGCATTAACATCCAATTATCACAAAATCTATCTAAGTTAGAGTTACAAATTTTGGTATGGAGGAAGCACATTGGGATGTCCATCGAATAAAATATTCATGCTATCAACAATACATAATGAACTTGAGTAATTGTCGTTAATTAGTGACCAGGAATTACCCCAGAGATGGGGTAATTCCTGGCCACTTACGGGGCAATTATTGGTCACTCAAATGATTGATGAAAATGCATACATTTTGTAAGCACATTATTAATACAAGTTATTAAACTAATTAGATAAGGAATTTATTTATATATATAGCTAATTAAACACTGTATTTAGTTTTTTTAAGGAAGAATGCAATTGTTTTCAACATAATAGCTTTACTTAATAAAACTTAGCCAAAATACTTTTTATACACTTTGTATGCAATAGCTACAGCTTTTATATCTGTTGTGAATGAATCTTCACCTACCAAATAAATAGGTCCATAAAAAATATGGTGCACATGCACCATACACTGAGCGCATGCTTTTGTTTGTTATGAACAGGTTAAGGTGAACAGTTAAGTGAATAGTACAATGCAGTTACAATTAAGCATTTTTCTTAGTATAATTAAGAATAATTATTAAAACTTATAAAATAATTGGATGAAATTTAACAAAGAAAAATTCAGTATATTGTATACTTATCATTAACAGATAAGAATGTTACATTGCGGTTACAGTTAACTTTGCAGTTAAGGCTCACAGAGTTACATATAGTTTAAATCAATAACATATGTCAATAATAGGTGAAATAATAATCCATAAATATTAAAAAAAGGACTGACCAGGAATTACCCCACTGACCAAGAATTACCCCAGTAGCCAGGGGCATTATTTGGAGCCTTCCTGCAAATTATTCAAAACAATAATGGTAAATCCAAAACTATTTTTCAGTAACTGACATGGTACCTAATTCAACCAAAAAAACGAAAAATATTCAGAAGTTTGAGTTTGATTACGATCTTTGTACAAATGTATCAAAACTAAGGCCAATCTTGTTTTACGAAATTTAACAAACGATTTTAAAAATATTTTTTTTTCAAACTAAATACACAGTCAACTCATAATTAAGTAATGAATTGCAATGAAGATAGTTCAGAGTACCTCTGTGATTTTTTTCATTTTGCTGAAGGATTATTTAGACATAAAAAGGACTGTGACCAGGAATTACCCCAGAAACTTGCTGACCAGGAATTGCCCCGGGTGACCCTATGACTTTCCGTATTTTGCCTTAAATTACAAAACTAAAATGGAACATGCATAAAAAAGAACTTTTTATGAATTTACTGTATGTGCATATGCTTAAATGCACATACAGTAAATTTACTTAGATAATGTGAATTTACTTAGAAAACTTTTTTTTTCGTATGAATTTTTAAAAGTTTTTTTCTCGTAACAAATTTACATTTCGACAATTTAGACGCATTACAATTCAACTATGGATTGACATCATGGTTCAAAGCCAATGGTTTTGGAACATAATCCGGACCACTACGCCACCCAAACACTTCTCATTCCTTTGGTTGCCACTGTCAGTCAGCTTTAATTTTGAATTCAAAAAGGAAAACGTAGAGTTTAAAAAAAAAAGTCTGTAACAAGTAAAAATGAGATTTTTTTTTAAAATCAGAGAGTTGATTCAATTTTTTATTCAATAAATAGCAAAAAACACGAACAAAAAACTTTGAAACCAGCTATTTTACAAACAAACGTTTGTGGAATCCAAAACCAAATTTGTAAGATTAATAAAAAACAATAGGTTTAAATTTTCATAAAAATTGTTTTAGATTCTTATAAAGCTGTTGTTGAGATAAGTAAATGCTCAATTCAGTGATATAAAATGCTTAGTTAATTTTTTAATCAAAACTGTTGGTCCAATAATTGTTACGGACTCTATAATCAATTTTCTCAGTTTTAGTTTTCAGAGAACACACTTTTTGATTGAAATTATTAACTGTTTTAGAGTTGAGTATTTATTTATCCCAAGTAAAAGTTTTGGCCGACAAATTAATTCAAGTACTAAGTAAAATACAATGTCTAGTCCGTAACGAATTAAACTGTATTTTTAGGGGACAGTTAACGTTTGGTGTATCATTTTAAGTGTAAAAAATATTCTATGTGGCCTTTGAACTAAAGTTAAGATTATAATCATTGAGATATTTAGATTTAACAGCAATATTTTATGTCTAATGTGAACAGTTTACGTCCAACACCGAAAGTTTACGTCCGACACCAAGGTAAAAATGTTCTCAAATTATTTTTATTCTTAATAATATAATTTAAAACCGCAAAATATGCTTTACTCATGAGTATTCTTTTTAGTTGTTTCATTTAGTTGTTTTTAAAATTAAAATGCAAGCCAATTCGCAGACTTTCAATAATTTCTAACCGAGGAATCAATTTCACCATTTGTGTGTTTACGTCCGACACCTACTCTTTGAATGATATTAATTTCTACTTTAGGGAACTATTTTTGACAAGGAACATGATTTTTTATTCTGTACGATGCAGGGAGTATTTTGTACACCAATTTAATTATTTTTATTTTAAATAGTTTCCATTTAACAAGCATAATTACACCAATTGTGCTTGTTAAATGGAATTAAACTGAGGAATTTGTCTTCGTTTTTTACGTCTGACACCAAGGAATGAGGAATCTGGATGCCTTTTTTTATTTTTTTAAATGAAAGTCCAGGTCATTTTATGACGATAGACACCAGTTTCAGTTCAATCGGATGATTAGTTATTTTGCAATTAATTCTTAAAGACGCCTGGTAAGCCCCGCCCCCAATTTTTCCCCCATCTCCGCTGATGACGTCACGGTTCACTTTACTCTGGGCGCTCGCTCGTACGTTCCCAATAGAACAGGGGTCTCCAAACTTTTTGGCCCACGGGCCACTTTTGAAAACTCTCCAAGATTCGCGGACCAGTCCCCCCCCCCCTTCCCCTATCCTTAACGGATCATCATACACATTTCGTAATTCAGAATCAGGCACATATTTGTATTTGAAATAATCAAAATATATGTAATAACTGCATTTTCAGTTAGGCGTTTTGGCATTCCTATAATTTAAAAACATGCTTCAAGTTTTAATAGCCTCTTCACTTTTCATCCGTAGAATGTAAGATTTTTCTTTTAGCGTTATAACTAACATTCATTAAACACTGGGTTGGAACACTGAAATAATTAAAGTTACCTAAAAATTGAATCCAAATTGGTTTATTTTTGAAGCTACCCACTCCATAACATAAAAAATTTCCAATTTAATCATCATTAGTTATTATTTGTGAAAAAAATTCCATTCGTTACCTGATAGAAACATTTTATATTATAGCCTTCTTAAATCTTTTAGGGACTTCGAAATTTTCCCCAATATCTTTTTCTTACTATGCTTAGTTTCTAAAGAAACAAATAACAAATATTATAAAGAAATTTTCAAAGGTTAGATTAATACAGAACACAGAAACTGAACTACGTGATGTCAATGCAAGTTTCAACAATTTGATGCATTTAATTTAGTATGTGCAATCAGAAACTCGCAAAATATAAATACACAAGAAACTCTCGCAGTAGAGTAAATAACACCTAGCAATTATGATTTGGCTCATGTATGCATCTAAAATCTAGCCCACAAAAGGAGAAGACGTGAATATTGCAAGCACGATTTTTTTTTTAAAGGAAAAACTGCAAACTGATTGCGGCTTCTTCAGTTCTATTGCAAAAACTATTTTATAGTAATTCATTTAATAGTATATTAATTATAACAAGACCGGTTTTCATTTGATAAAAAGTGCTTTTTTTGGATGAATCCGTCATTATACGTTAAACTAAAAATTAAAATATTTACGGAAGGTACTTTAGATCACTCATTTTTATTTATTTTTTCCCTCGAACGGAACTGATTTTATTTTTCTGAAGAATACTCGTGTACGGGTTATTGTTAGCATTATTGCTTTTTTGTTAATATGTTCTTTTCATATATTGATTTATTTCCTCTTGTTCTGCTTTAACTTTTTCATTCAAAACAATTATTTCAATCTGAATTTTAGACTATTTCTGTAATTTTGTGTAGTTATCCCAACATTTCCCACGTACATGACATCTATAGGTGCTCTGCTCAATAAGCGCTCAATTTTTATTTAACTAAGTAAACAATTTTACTTTGAAGTAATTTACTTGTGAATAAAGTAATGATGTACAATTTAAAGGGGGGGGGGGTCTGATCTCGACGTCGGAACTGCTGGAGTTGGGAATGGATAGAGATGCAAAGAGTGGTAAAAACAGGGGGGGGGGTTGGGGAAGGAAGGGATTTTTGAAAATTCCCGAAAGTTTTGGATATTTTCGAAGTTTTAAGAAATGCGGATTTCAAAAAATTTTTTAGTAGTGTAGACAGAACAGGGAGTGAACACTTCCAGTGAAAGAACACCTCGTAGTTTTCTTTAAAAAAATAAGTTTTTAAACCATTTTTGTTAGATGAATCAGCAGTAGGCACGTCATTCTACACATTTCTAAACAGAAAATGGCTAGAAAATGCTGCGTTTGCGTTTTGTTTGGGGTGTTCATTCATTGGGTCAAGGCACTTTTTCTCCTTTCAGCAAGTCAGAAAACCTGATCCAGAACCATAAAAATTCGCACAATATTAAAAAAAAATAATTTCATATATCACCTAAAGTGTGTTTACTGTCATGTGACAAATGAACAATTTTTAGCGGTGCTATTAATTTTTGAAAACGAAATTTTCAGTCACTGGTCGGTTTACCCTAATTAGTTTCATTTAAATTTTCGACCAGAAGCATACGTAGCATCATATTAAATTATTCAATCACGACTACAACACTTTTTACTGAAAAAAAAAGATCTAAATATAAATGCAACAAATAAGCTGCATAAAAATAAGCTGCAACATTTCAGTTTAAAATGTTGCAGCTTATAGAAAATCATTAAAATAAGAGTAAAATGCATTTTCGAACTTCCAGAGCTTGTCTCTTTGAGACTGGTTTTTGAAATAAAGGGCTCAACGAAAATGAATTCTTCATTTTTTACTCATGTAGTAGGCATAACAACGATAAAAAATTTCTATGTTCCCCAAAAGTCCGGGTTTATTCCTCAAAATTCCAGATTTTTTTTCCCGGCTCTCAAAAACTGGATTTTTTGCATCCCTAGGGATGACCCATTCAGGGAGGGTATACATCTCTCTTTTTCCTCTGAATATTCTCCAAAGGATTAAAATAAGCACCCTTTTGTCTTTATAAACAACAGTAAGCAACAAGGTCTCCCCTATCATTTTCGCTTATCCCCTTCGCTTTGGCCGACTCCTTTCTACCGTAACAGGTTTCGCCGCAGCGCAAAGCGCAACTCAGGTCTTCCCGAAGTGAACCCTGACGTCGAAGCAAGCTCCACCCCTTTTTGTGTCACGTGAACTTAGTTTCGTTTTACGCGGATTTTAAGTTGTAATTTTGCAAAATCCTGAGCAGTTGTTTTTTAAAATGAGTTGATATTTGGGGGTTTGAAGTAATGGACTATTGAAATTAACCAACAGTTCGCGATTACCCGACTCATGCAGATTGCTCATTGCCCAGCAGATTTTGACTACAGAATCAAGAAAGGAAACACGATTTTACTGTTTATGAAAGCATGAAGACTGAATAAAGAGTCGATACAATTCATGATCAGACGATTAATCACATCGGCACTTGACTGGTTCAAGTTTACCGTAAAATGGGGTGTATAGGAACAGCGGGGTCAATCGGAACAAAACTTCCCAACCGTACAAAGAAATTCTTCATAAATATACTATTGGGTATTTTTCGCCATGATTTTTTTTTTAGAAAGGTAAGATCATAGGAAGTAGGAAAAAAATACTTTTGTCAATCTGGCAACGCTACTGGCTTCTAAAGAATGAATGAATGCTAGAATGAATGCTAGAATGAATGCTAGAAAACATCATATTTTCATAGACTGCAAAACTTCATATGCAAGAACAAACCTTCTTATATTTAAAAACTATGAGTGTTATGTTTCAATTATACATGTATCTGAACAACAGAATACCACATTAGAATTTACATTTTTTATAAATTGTGTCATAAAAGTGAAGAATTCTGAAAAATGCCATGGGAAAAAAATTTGCGGGGTGAATCGGATCACTTAGTTCTGTTGTTCCAATTCAAACTTATTTGAAGGAAATTGTTTGAAAAATCAAGATTCTAACCCCAATTCTTCTAATCAAGACAGGGACAAGGATTTATTACTGTTTATCCCTTCTCGTGAGCAACTAGATCTTAGAATGACAAAAGTTACAGATTTCAAAAGATTTTTTCTCCAGGAGACTTTTTTTTACTTAAAATAAAAGGGAGAAAGTCACATAGACTTTATGTAGTGAACGTCCAGCACACAGACAGTGATGAATAAGCGAAAAAATCTTTCAGGACAATCCCCGAAACCCAGAAATTTCAAAAAACTAAAGAAAAGGCAGAGTTCATCCCAGGAGATGTTATGAAAAAACTTAAGCCAAGTCACAATAATTGCTAGTTTTAAGGACAAGTACATATTTGTGGACAACATGAGTGACTTCCATTCATGTTAAATCTTTGCATTTCAATTCAAAAGCTTTTCTTAAAATTACTTTTCATTTTTCATAAGTTCAAAATTATTTTGAATTTTCACAAATTATAAACGTTTACTGGTACTGAAATTATACATTTATTTGACAGTAATTATCTGTTCTTATTCTCCCCCATCAATATTACTCATGTTTGTAAGACCTATTACAGATTAAATTGAAAAAAATAAAAATTTTAACAAGTGTTCCGATTGACCCCTATCAGCGGGGTGATTCGGAACACCCATAATTTGCTATATATTTTAATAATAATTGCTCAAAATCTTTTGTCTTTGCTTGGAATATCAAAAGTAAAGCAAGACCGAAGTTTTTACCCAAAAAATCAAATTAAAAAAAAATCTTTTAACTGCTTTTTTTACAATCAAAGCTGAAAAGTGTTCCGATTAACCCCATTTTACGGTATTATTAGAACGTAATTTCAACATAGGAACATAAAACTAAATTTGCAGTTTCAGAAATATATAATTTCTTCCAAAACTGTGCAAGTAAAAGTACATTTAAAAATGCACTGAAATGAATATCCATCAGCGATCCCCATTTAGCACAGAATTTTCCACTAAAACAAAGATTATTTGTTTTAAATTAATTGAAGTAAGATGAAATATGGAAAGTAAATTTTGATATTGAAATGTCATGAAGGTAATCTTACAGCTTTAAGCAAGCACAAGTAAACAAGGAAGGAACTGGAAAATAAACCAAAATTTAGTTTGTTGCAACGTAACCATGTAATTTTGATAAAATTCATCACAATTCAGATCATTCAGTGAAGAAAACTCAAGAAATTAAACATTTCGTGAGAATCGGTAACAAAAATGTACCAACATTTGCAAAAAATTGGCCTGAATAGATCACAGGGGTCTCGAATCTTTGGTAAAGCAAAACGTTTAGAATACTAGCAAAAGAAAGAATAACTACATGCTTGACATTCATTAAATAACTTGAGCCTATGTATTACAGTGAACTCTCACTTATTCGCCGACCCAACAGAAAAAGGCGCATAAGTGAGAGAGACGTATAAGTGAGAAAGCCTATTTAAAGGACTAAAACGCAACATAGTTTCTAACGGGAGAATGAATAAGTATATTTCTATAGAAAAGGGACATATTACCACGGTTTGACAATTACTGTAACGTAATTACAATGATAAAGAGAAAACAAAAATTGTAGCATACCTAATTACAGTCTTCCCTTTAAAATGATCCATAACAAGTAATTGTCCCTTTCCGAACTCTAGTTCATGCGGAAAAAATGTCTTCCGTGAACAATAAAGGAGAAAGATTAAAGAGGAAAGTGAAGAAAAATACTTATTTTCTAAAGAAAATAAATGTTTTTTTTTTTTTTTTTTTACATTTTAAGGAAAATTCGGCGCATAAGTGAAATATTTATCTTTAGAGCGACGCATAAACGAATGATACTATCATTATTTTGGTATGAAATGTGGACTATTTAAAATCGTCATATAAGTGAAAAAGGCGCATAAATGAGGCGGTGTATAAGTGAGAATTCACTGTATATTAATATAATTGGAGTGTTTATTAAGTGCCGAATAAATATCATTCAAAGTCAAATCACTCGTTTCATCAATTTCATCAGCTTAAAACAATTTTATAAGAAAAACTATTAACCCTACACTGCATGGTGTTGCCAATTCGATACAAGGACAATTTGTCCTCCTTATAAACAGCAGAATGTAGTCATAAGGCAACTCAATGCATAAAAAGCAAGTATTGGGTATATTTAAAGCAATTATCACCATTTATCCTCCATACATGGCAGCACTGGTCTGTTACATGCTCTTAAATGAATCCATAAGGATAGCTTTTAAAATCTCTTAAACTACCAAGTTTTACAGTGAAATATTTTTCTTTGTCTTTTAAAGAAATAGCATGAATAAAATAAACATTTATCTTTCGTTTAAGATGCGTTTTACATTAAAATAATTATTTGGAAAAAATCTAGGACATAATACATATCTGTAGCCATTTGGCAACATTATGCAGTAAGCATCCAGAACACTTCGATTCATCTCTGTAGTTCATGAAGTATGTGCTTTGTTTATGCTTCGCGCCTGCTTCTTTCTCTTTTTGGGAGATATAAAATAATCATGCGGACCCAAAAGTGGTATACTTTCGGCTATTCTAAAGTTTATTAGACCTTGCAATTATCAATGCTTAGGTGGTGTTCAACAGAGTGAACAAACAAAAAATCAATATCAAAAAGCCTTCAAAACGTGTTCATTTTAGATTTCAGTTAGCACAAACGTTGTGCTTACATGGACAAGTAAAATCATTAATAATTTTAAAATATAGTTTTGAAAAAAACTAAAAAATACTCTTTTACATAGGAAAGCGTTGTGATCATCACGGATTTCGCTCTGATTTTCAAAACTACTGAATATCCGCACTTAAGTTTACATGCACTTATAATACATCAACATGCAATACAGTTTAGCCTTTAATATTAAAAATAATATTAAATATATTACCTTTATATTTGCAAAGAACGTAAATTTTATATTTTATTCAGAGTTACATACATACATATAAACAACCCTACATGTGAAATTAATAAAAGCGTATTAAAAAGAGGGAGAGCATTAGCTACAGAGGAGCTAGAGTTACAAACCAAAAAAAAGAAAAAGAAAGCTTGCGCGAGAGAGCATCCAAAAGATATCAGATTTGACAGAATTGATCATCGGAAAGAACACAGTACAAATAAACAATGATGTAAAATGTCAAAATATAAAGGATTACAAGAGTACAGTGTACCAAATGTTCAATTCCTCTATTTTTTTACAAAAAAAAAACTAATTTCAAGACTATCATTTAAAATCATTTTTATCTGTTGAATGCATGGTGTTGCCATTTGGCAACAAAACTAATTTTAATTAGAAAGTGGTGAAAATTTAGAGTTAATTTTTTAAAAATATTTTTCCATGTTTTCTTATTACATTGACAAACACATATATTTTTTTTTCTAAGAGAAATAAAAAATCATGCAGTGTAGGGTTAAATCACCATTTGCTAATAACTAGCTGAGTATTAAAACTTATAATGTTAACTCAGCGGCTGAGTCTATTTAAGAATCTGTTTTTAAGAATTTTTAATCAAGATCACAACCCTAGAAGCAATAAAATGTCGAAACAGCTCTTTTTGACAAAATAAGTTTAGGCCATAAATTTAAACATTTTTTCCAGAAAAATAAAGTTTGGAAAGGGAATTTTTACTCAAAACAGTTAAATTATCGTTGTATTTCAATACCTTAATTTAATTGTTATTTGATAAATCCATATTAATAATGAAAAGTCATATTAAGAATGTGTCCGACTACTGGGTAAATCATTCAAACAGCTTATAACCAGTGGTGGGTCTGCCGTGGCCGACTATTAGATATGGAAGAATTTTGTACCCAGTCGTCGGCCACCCCTTTGAAATGATTGAGTCTAATTAGGAGTTTGCTTTTTCATTAAAACAATATGTTAGACATTCTATTAAACTAAAAGTTACTCAAATTCACAGTAGAAATTAATAAGTGTAATTGTCATTTAAAGAAGATGTGTCCTCTTAGCTAAAAAATAAGCAGAATCGCAAACTTGGATGACGGGCACACCATTCAAAATGAAATCACTTATTACTAATTGAAGAAAAAGTACCCAAAACTTAACTGCCACTGCTTGATGATTGGGGATAGGTATATCCGGCATCATATCCGGTTTTGGATGAAAAATATACTATTTATAAGGAGTGTTATGTCATTGTGGCCAACTACTGGTGCACTTACCCAAAATAAACTTACTATGAGAGCTGAGAATTAGTAAAATGATTTTTGTAATTTTAAATAAAGATTTAAAGTTTAGTCTCAAAACTAAGCTTTTTTTCCTTAATGACTTTACACATTTGTTTCCATCTTCAGTTCAAAACATATTAAGAAATAAATAAAAAAAACAGTGCAAAAGTCTTTATTTAAATATCGTGAAAAGTTTGGACAATCAAATCATAGCAGTTGTGCATTAAAAAAATAAAAACTAATAATTTTCAGAAAATGCAATGTTTTCCTTTATAGCAACCTATTGATCTATTAATTCACTGCATTCATGAGTCGTACCTGTACTGTTTTCTTGTGATTTACTGCATTGATTCTAAAAATTTTATTCCTGCATTGTCAACACAGTAAAATAAGGAATAGTTAGTTAATGACAGAGTTAACTGCTGCTTTTTTTAAAAGAAATTAAACATCTGAATTTCTATATTAATTAAGTCGAATTTTGTCACGTGCCTCTTTTCTGCTACAATTTCTTATAGTTTTATGTTGTGGGAGACTACATATAAAAAGAGAGAAATTATGGTTATAAAATCATAAAGTTATGATTTAATCGAATATGATAAAATATCAACTAAAATAAAAAAACGAATACTCAAAAATTGAATGAACTAACATGCTCAACTACAACAAAATTAATGTGACGAAATTAGTACTGTCAAAACTACGAAAATGATTGTCAATTTGACGAAACTAGGATAAAGAAATGTTTCGCCACATTTGACGAAAGTCATCCCCAAAAAAGTGACGAAAGCAGTTCTTCAATTTGACGAAATGTTCGCTCGGGCATATTCTTGGAAGCGATTTCATCAAAAACAAAAAAATATCGTCAAGTTTGAGAGTGCATTTCTGAACGTGTTGATCACTATAAACACTATAAAGTAAATATATGAAAATAGAGGAAATCAGTAAACATACAGGATTTCTTTAAAGGAACCATAAATGTTTTAAATTCAGAAAGGAAAAAAAAAACTTGCGGCCGAACTTAATTTTTATCAGGCCCGTCATTTAGGGCCCCCCCCTGACTTTTGGAAATCAATGTATTGGCATATAAGTGGGCGTGAATTTGCCACTTTTTGGTGAATTTTACATTGTCGATATACCCTTTGCTCCCCCGCCCCTGGAAAATTTCAAAATGACGTCCCTGGTTTTTATTCAAACTTCAAAGAAAATAATTAAAAAAGAATGCACTTTGTGCAATACTTTTTAATGTTTTGCAGTTATGCGCTCAGAAATACTCTGCATTGATCATTCCATGTTTAAAATATTTGAGTACTTTAAGCGAGATTGATGTAATCTTTTCAGAAAAAAAAAAAAATCATGTTATTTTAATGAACTAAAATTTTTAATGAAAAAAAAAACAATTCTTGTTTTTCTTTAGTAATTTTTTTTAAAAGGGAAAATGTCTAAGAGTTTGAACTCATGCACCGGATTTTGCTTCAAGTAAGAGCAGAAATTTTCTAACTTTTTCTAAAAAACAAAATGCGCAAGTTTTAAAGTTTACATTTCTGCACATTATTTTGTTTTAAATATATATATATATATATATATATATATATATATATATATATATATATATATATATATATATATATATATATATATATATATATATATATATATATACATACATATATAGTAGCTGACCCGGCGAACTCTGTTCCGCCTTAAAGGCAATAAATAAGCAAATTTTTGAATTTATTTTAAGTTTTTTTTATTAGAAAATACAAAAAAAATTAAGTGCCTACATTAATCATCCATTATTGTTTCTGTATGTACAACCTATTTTACTGCGCTCCAGAAGCTGTCAGAACGTGTGCTTTATGTCGCCCGGCGACAGAGACTCAAAAAAGGCTTAGTTAAAAAGATAATTTTTTCGGACTGCTTATCGACTGACTGCTCCATCCATAAATCCATCCAAACTTTTATATATATAATAGTAGTAAGAAGAACAGCCACTTAAATGCAGTCCAGGAGCTATTCCACCAAGCGCTTTCCACCTCTCAGCCTCAGAGGCGTAAAAATTCTTAAGTGACGATCATTTCTGACAGCTTGTCACATATAAATTTCAAGGGAAGTAACGCGTTTGTTTATAATTTACTTCACAAAAAAGTCAAATAACACTCAACGCACCGCTAACTTACAAGCTGTTTACTGCGCTCCAGAAGCTGCCACAACGTTTTCTTCATGTCGCTCAGCCATGGAGGTGTCAAAAAAGGCTTAGTAAAAAGGCTTAGGCAATAAGACATTTTAGCTAAATAGATGATTTGCAATAAAAAATATATTGCGGTCCTAAATTGAGATATAAACTATCCTATCATTTAAGTTGGACCAAACTGAAACTGCGTGCAAAATTTGGTTAAAATCGGTTCAGTAGCTAAGGAGTCCATTGGCCACAAACACAGGGATACGTAATTTTTATATATTAAGATATGAGTTGTACTCCTTCAGCATTATAGGGTGATTATCTTAATGGACCATTTCCCGGAAAAGCAATATCGTCTCACATGTGACTGCTGTCTCACATGTGACAATGTTATCTCATATATTTCTATAAAAAGCAATAATTTTGAGCAATAATTAACGAAATGTTTTGCTTAATGTTTCCACACATACGTTTGTAGTTTCTTAACCCTACACTGCATGGTGTTGCCAATTGGCTACATGGGCAATTTGTCCTCCTTATGAATAGCAAAATGTAGTCATAAGGCAAATCAATGCATAAAAAGCAAGTATTGGGTATATTTAAAGCAATTATCACCATTTATCCTCCATACATGGCAGCACTGATCTGTTACATGCTCTTAAATTAATCCATATGGATTGCTTTTAAAATCCCTCAAACTACCATGTTTTGAAATTATTTTTTACAATGAAATATTTTTCTTCGTCTTTTAAAAAAATAACATGAATAAAATAAACATTTATCTTTCGTTTAAGATGTGTTTTATATCAAAATAATTATTTGGAAAAAATCTAGGACATAATACACGTCTGTAGCCATTTGGCAACATCATGCAGTAAGCATCCAGAGAACACTTCTATTCATCTCTATAGTTCATGAAGTATGTGCTTTGTTTATGTTTAGCGCTAGCTTCTTTCTCTTTTTGGAAGGTATAATATAATCATGCGGACCCAAAAGTGTTACTTTCGGCTGTTCTACCGTTTATAAGACCTCGCAATTATCAATGCTTAGTTGATGTTCAACAGAGTGAACAAACAAAAAATCAATAGGGAAAAGCCTTTAAAACGTGTTCATTTTAGATTTCAGTTAGCACAAACGTTTTGCTTACACGGACAAGTAAAGTCATTAATAATTTTAAAATATAGTTTTGAAAAAAAAACTAAACAATACGCTTTTACATTGTAATGCGCTGTGATCATCACGGGTTTCCCTCTGATTTTCAAAACTACTGAATATCCGCGCTTAAGTTTACATGTACTTATAATACATCAATATGCAATACAGTTTAGCCTTTAGTATTAAAAATAATATTAAATATATTACTTTTATATTTGCAAAGAACGTAAATTTTATCTTTTATTCAGAGTTACATACATACATACATATATACAAACAAACCCACATGTGAAATTAATAAAAGCGTATTAAAAAGAGACCATTAGCTACAGAGGAACTAGAGTTACAAACCAAAAAAAAAATAAAAGAGAAAAGAAAGAAATCTTGCGCGAGAGAGCCTCCAAAAGACATCAGATTTGACAGAATTGATCATCGGAAAGTACAAGTACATATAAAAAATAATGTAAAATGTCAAAATGTAAAGGATTACAAGAGTACAGTGCACCAAGTGTTCAATTCCTCTATTTTTTTACAAAAAAGAACTAATTTCAAGACTATCATTTACAATCATTTTTATCTGTTTAATGCATGGTGTAGCCATTTGGCAACAAAACTATTTTTAATTAGAAAGGGGTGAAAATTTAGAGTTAAATTTTTAAAAATATTTTTCCATGTTTTCTTATTACATTGACAAACACATATATTTTTTTTCTACGAAAAATAAAAAATCATGCAGTGTAGGGTTAAGCAAAAAATTGTTTTCATTACTCCTTTAAATGATTACTGTGTCACATGAGTTATCTCGTGCGGGACAAGATGGCAGTTTTTCTCTGGAATGAACCTAATGTTTAATTATATCTTTACCATTCCCAGAAAATTTAATACTGAACTAACATAAAAATGGCAAGAATGGTGTTTGTCGACAGAAAGACGGGTGTGGAATTTGAGTAAAATATGGGAAAATGAGAAATAGAAAAATAGAGCAACGAATTAAAAGAGCGTAAACTAGCGAACCGAAAAATTAAAACACGAGAAATTAAAACCCGCGCAACGGAAAGTTAAAAGAGACGTAAAAATAAGAAACGAAAAAATGAAGAACGGAGAATTAAGAAATGAAAAATGACGAACGGAAAAATGACCAACGGAGCTTCGCTGTAAAATCACGGAAATATAATTAACGGAAACGGAATAACTCCGGCAACTCAGCTGAAGTTACTTTTTCTGTTATTTTCAGGACATTTTTTTAAACAGTGTATGCTTTTTCTCAAAAAATCTTAAAGGCCTGGCAAAACTTCTTCGGAAAAGGTATATTTCAATTCAAAATTAACAAATATTTTTTTTCCGAGTAAACAAAAGTTTAAAGAACATCTAAGAGAAATAACAGACTTCTATCTTAACCGCTTAGTCGTCGTGCCCGTGTCTCATACGGGCTGCGTTTCTGATATTTTTAAAACTTCAAAACTTTTACTTTTTGTCGTGCCCGTATTAGCTTTTATTTCTACAACTACTGCACCTACTAAAGAAGGTGGGGAAAAAAAACAAATTTGGAGTTTCGAAAGGATTTGGTAGATGAAGCAAACTTTAAGGTAAAATTGGGTAAGTTGATTAAAATTTTCCTACCTTTAAAAAACCACTAAATTCAAAGGAAAGTGCAGTGTTTTTCATTTTAATATGTTTAAAATATTATGAACATAAAAAAAAATAAAAAAACCTGATGAATTTTGATCAGTTTTTGGAAGAAAAGTGCGACGAGTAAGTGGTTAATTACACGATTTTTTAAAAAATTAGAACGTCGCGCAGTCTCTGAGACCTCATGTCCCCTGCTATGTCCTACTTTTTCACCTCCCCTGTTATAGGTTAAAATACACAAAAATTCTGAAATATACCTTTATCCTGTCATATCATTACAAAATTTTACGGGGGAGGGGGAGAGGGGCAGGTTGAAGAGCGCACACCAAAATACTAATGATATTAAAAGCAAAAAAAAAACCTGACCCACATACACAAAGCTGCAATTGGGAAAAGTGTTTAGGGGAACGAACTCGCCTTTTAGTTCTGGGCGCCTGTCGAGCAGAAAAGTGGTTTGAAACCAATTTACATTGTTTTTACAAATAAAAGGGTGAGAGTGTTTTCCCATTACAGGCCTCTTCCTCGCCATACTACACTCTTGCATGTACGTGTAAAAATACCATTTTATATAATTACCAGCAGGTCAATTTCCACATATTCACCCTCTTAAATAAAGTTTTTTTTTTTTTTTTTTGCAAAGGAAAATATAAAAGTTAAGTTTGTCTTTCCTCTTCAAAAATATCTCTTCTTTCCACGTTATAGGCTTGATACACTGGTGGTCAAAATATAAGGACAAAGAAAAAAATTGCAATATCTTTGCTGCATTTGGTTGGAAAGTCATGCCAAATTTATGACTTAAACTTATTGTAAATGACACTTTTGTAATAGTTTTAATAGGGTGGGGGGGGGGGGGAGGAATACATAGAAATTTCTTTTTTATAGAATAAAGCTCTAAAAAGTAAAAAATATTTTTTTTCTTTGAACACCATCGAAACTACTTTTAAACATAAGTTTTGAAGTCGGTGCAAAAACGATAGGTAAAATGATATTTAACAATATTTTGCCAACATTTTTCAGAGAAACCATTGAAAATTAAAAGCAGAATATTTGTACAATTACACGAATGTGTGGTAATCAATGAAATGCATCCATTAAAATTTATATTTATAGTTGAATTGTAGTTGCATATGCTTCCATACATTGTTTTTGGGCCGACTTCAAAACTTATGTTTAACCCTCGTAGGTCCCTCCCATTTCAGTTACACTCAAGACCCTTGGGGTCATAAACGACCCAAATGCTTCCTTTAATTAATTCATTATAATTATTGAATGTTACATGCATTATTTAAGTTCACACACTTTTTAATGCTAAAAAAACAAAAAATAAAAAGATATAATTAAAGTAAAATTTAGTTTATGAATTAAAATTATAATTTTAGAGCAAAACTTACAATAACTGTAGATTTATTTACATCTATTACAGACCTGAAAAAACATGATTTTTGCAAGTGAATTTCAAACACTTATGACATTTTTCAATGCATTTTCTGTCCAGTTCTCTTGGATAAAAGTTGCAACGTCCTCTTTTTTTGGCCTTCTGGGGAAGTGACCCCAAGGGTCTTGTGTGCAAAAAATGCAATTCGGGAAAAATAAAACACAATAATAGCATTATTTTGAATAGAAAACTAGAAGAATAAAAGCCACAAAATGCCATTAAAAACAAATGGTTGATTAACAAAATATATTAAACAGAAATTGCATTGGGGTCACATATGACCCCAAGGAACCCACGAGGGTTAAAAGTAGTTTCGATGGTGTTCAAAGAAAAAAATTATTTTTTACTTTTTAGAGCAATTTCCAACTGAAGTCGGTTCTATTTTTTTCCAAAAATATTTTATTTTATTCTTTTTAGCGTAAATGCACTTAAAATAATCAAAATATAGTTTAAAAACCATGCAGCTGTTCAAAAAAAAATCCTTGCAGACCTGGACTCGATCTCATTCCATCAGGAACTTCAACCTGACGCGTTTAATCACTTGACCATCGGGTCGCTCAATGAAGTAAGGATTTACGATAGCACATATTGTTTTAAATAACATGAAATTTTAGTTTTTCGATCATAACTTTTTTTCTAGTGAACAAATATCGTAATATGATTACATGGTACCTAAGTTACACCATCTCCTATCGATTAAAAAAAATCGTCCAAATCGGTTCAGTAGATCAGATGTTATGTGCGAACAAACAAAAAAAAAAACATACGCTTTGAATTGAGAACCACTTCTTTTTTGAAGTCGGTTAAAAAGGAATATGAACAAGTTACAAGCAATTTTCAGACATTATTTAACATTTACACTCCTCAAAACAATTAGGGGAGCAAGCAAAAAAGTGAAGAAAACCGTGCAAGACAGCCACGGATTGGCGTACAATGGATAGTACGCGTGTATCAATGCACAATACAGAAAAAAAGACCTAAAAACTTTGGAATTAATCTTGAATTCTTTGAAAATGTGGAAAAAACATAGGTGATTTTGGGCAACATTTTGGTTACATGTAAAAAATGAAAAAAAGGTACTCTTTAGACATGTTGCATGTGTTTTAATAAGGCGTGTAGTCTCCTTGAACAGCTAAGACTGCTGCACACCTGTTTCGTATGGATGCGATAAGCTTATGGGTATGAATTTGGGGAGTACTGTTCCACTCCTCAAGAAGTGCAATCTCCAAGTCTCTGACAGTAACAGGCGACCTTGGTCACTCAGCAATGCATTGTCCAACCATGTCCTAAACATGATTGATTAGATTCAGGTCAGTAGAGCACGCTGGCCATTCCATACGCTGTATTTTTTCAGTTTCAAGCATGTTCTCCATCAGACGAGCTCTCAGCGGTCGAGCAATATCGTTTTAAAAAACAAAGGAATATCCAATAGCTCCAGCGTGAGGGATGACATGAGGTCTCAGTATCTCGTCTGCATACCAAATGATATGCAGGCCCGTACGTCCGCCTATGCTGATTCCACCCCATACCACCCAACCAGCTCGTCTGTTTTGTGACCTTTCACGAACGAACGCGGGATTTTTTCGAGTGCCCCTGTCCCTCCATACCAGAACAAGTCCGTTGTCACTCTCCAGACTGAATTGCAACCCCTCTGTAAACAGCACTTGGCTCCAAACATGTTGCTCCCAATTTCGATGTTCAGTAGTCCTTCTTCTTCGGGCCACACAGTAGCGTGGGGTCAACAAAATTCAGACCATTGGCCTACGTGCATAGAGCCCTCCCCCATGAAGCCCATTACGTACTGTTTGGCTGGGGACACCCTTCGTAATATTGCCAAGAGCAACTGCCTTTGCAGATGCGTAGCATTCTCTATTCTGTTTCGACGGGCTGTTAACCGTATATACCGGTCATCAGTTGCTGTAGTGGCGCATAGCCGACCTTGCCCTGATCGATGTCAAACATTTCTTGTTTCTTGGAATCGTTTCCACAGCCTTGTAACACTTCTGACGACTCCAACATCATCCGCGATACAACATTGTGTTTACCCGGATTCCAGTCTGCCTATAACATGCCATGGCATGGATTCCAGTAAATCACGTTGTTGAGACATTCTCAAGTAAACTTGTCTCCAGAAAAAAAATGTAAAAAAACTACTGCGCTATGGAATTTAACACTTACGGCAGTAAAACGGACGCTTCTGCAACATCCCGATTTCCTTTTTTTCTTTTCTTTTTCTGGTTTTTGGCCTCATTAACTTTAATTTCTTCATAAAATCATCTTATTCCGTTTCCTGGTAGGCTTTGAATTAAGAAAGATTCATTTTATGTTACTTATTGGTATACATATTTGCGTAATTTTGTTAAAACCATGTGCTCCCCTAATTGTTTTGAGCAGTGTATAAATGTTTCAAACCGCAGGTAAAGAAATATTTCGACAATTTCACGATTTACGACAACTTACGCGAATTTATATAGAGGTTTCTCTGAAATTTATACACATTTTCTTGGGAAGATGGCCAGAAACGCAAAAAATATTTATCTTCTGCAAAGCCTTCGGTGGTCTATTCCAAGACATGCATGCCAAATTGCAAGTTTCAATATTGAACAAAATTTGCAAAATCATGTTTCTCGTGGCGAGCGTCATGAAAAGTTATGGTGCTGTCATTTATATTGCAGACTCTTAATATTCAAGCGCTAATAACTTGAGTTCTAATTCGCAGAGATTAAAAATCTATAAAGGTTTTAAGGTCTAAAATATGAAAAACAAGAAATGTCCTCAGTTCCCCAAGCTAGTGCAATCAGAATCAATGTTGTAATACATATTGCTATAGGTAAATTTTTCATTTGTTGCTATTTGCCTATTTATAGAAATGGTCTAACACATGCTGAATATTTTGCATCACTAAAATTTCAGGATAAATTGTAGTAATGACCTGTCATTGATGATAGTATGTGTAGTGTTTTAGTAATGATTGTAAAATAAGGTTACGTACAAATCTCTGGTGACTAAAAAAGATAAATTGGCGACTAGATATTTCGGAACAGAATGTAAGATTTTAGAAACACCCTGTATAATAGAGATGGACTAAGGTGCGTGGAAAAATCGAATTCTTCTAATTGGAAAAGTTTGTAAACTAATGTCTAATACGTTTACGTTACTTCTCTGTGATCTTTTTTTCTTCATATTTTTCTTAAAGATTTATCAACTCACATCAAATATTTACAAGAATAACTTATAGTGTTTTCTTATTAACATTTCATAAAATCATCGTAATAAAATTTTACAATTAACTCAGGGATGCCCCCCAGAGCAATGGTACCCGCCCAGCTACAAATACCCAGAAGACCTTCCTCAGAACGAAACCCAAAGTGAAAGTGACCCCACCTCAATAACCTACCAAAAAATTTCATAGCTGTCTATGCCATGAGTCCCCCCCCCCTTTACCCCCCTCCTGATGGGTACCTCTGATTAAATTATGCAACAGTTCTTAACCCTACACTGCATGATTTTTTATTTTTCGTAGAAAAAAATATATGTGTTTGTCAATGTAATAAGAAAACATGGAAAAATATTTAAAAAAATTTAACTCTAAATTTTCACCCCTTTCTAATTAAAAATAGTTTTGTTGCCAAATGGCTACACCATGTATTCAGCAGATAAAAATGATTGTAAATGATAGTCTTGAAATTAGTTCTTTTTTGTAAAAAAAATAGAGGAATTGAACATTTGGTGCACTGTACTCTAGTAATCCTTTACATTTTGACATTTTACATTATTTTTTATATGTACTTGTACTTTCCGATGATCAATTCTGTCAAATCTGATGTCTTTTGGAGGCTCTCTCGCGGAGGCTTTTCTTTCTTTTTTCTTTTTTTGGTTTGTAACTAGTTCCTCTGTAGCTAATGGTCTCTTTTTAATACGCTATTATTAATTTCACATGTGGGTTTGTTTGTATGTGTGTATGTATGTATGTATGTAACTCTGAATAAAAGATAAAATTTACGTTCTTTGCAAATATAAAAGTAATATATTTAATATTATTTTTAAACTAAAGGCTAAACTGTATTGCATATTGATGTATTATAAGTACATGTAAACTTAAGTTCGGATATTCATTAGTTTTGAAAATCGGAGGGAAACCCGTGATGATCACAGCGCATTCCAATGTAAAAGCGTATTTTTTAGTTTTTTTTTTTTTTTTTCAAAACTATATTTTAAAATTATTAGTGACTTTACTTGTCCGAGTAAGCACAACGTTTGTGCTAACTGAAATCTAAAATGAACACGTTTTAAAGGCTTTTCCCTATTAATTTTTTGTTTGTTCACTCTGTTGAACATCAACTAAGCATTGATAATTGCGAGGTCTTATAAACGGTAGAACAGCCGAAAGTACCACTTTTGGGTCCGCATGATTATGTTATACCTTCCAAAAAGAGAAAGAAGCTAGACCGAAACATAAACAAAGCACATACTTCATGAACTATAGAGATGAATCGAAGTGTTCTCTGGATGCTTACTGCATGATGTTGCCAAATGGCTACAGACGTGTATTATGTCCTAGATTTTTTCCAAATAATTATTTTGATGTAAAACGCATCTTAAACGAAAGATAAATGTTTATTTTATTCATGTTATTTTTTTAAAAGACGAAGAAAAATATTTCATTGTAAAAAATAATTTCAAAACATGGTAGTTTGAGTGATTTTAAAAGCTATCCATATGGATTCATTTAAGAGCATGTAACAGACCAGTGCTGCCGTGTATGGAGGATAAATGGTAATAATTGTTTTAAATATACCCAATACTTGCTTTTTATGCATTGAGTTGCCTTATGACTACATTCTGCTATTCATAAGGAGGACAAATTGTCTATGTAGCCAATTGGCAACACCATGCAGTGTAGGGTTAAAGGTCTTCAAAAGGACCTTTTTTTTTGTTCGATTTCTTTTGTTTTGAAAAAACCGTCGGTTTAAGAAACGTTTTCATGAACTTGAATGAAGTGGAGGCAGTAGCGGATTATTGGAGCATAGCAGGATACTTTCCAAAGAGATAGAAACAATTAAACTTTTCAATCAACTAGTCTTTAATTTTTTTTTCTTCTTAAGTAAATATTTTAAAACTAGTAAAAAAAACACACACACGAGCGCACAGAATGCATATTTGAGGAAAACTACTTTGGTTTGTTATGTGAGTAATGTTGCAGTGGGCGGTCCGTGTAAAAGAATACATAAAAGTCATGAGTTTCGAATTCAGAGGTAACATTGTTTCATCATTCGTGCATTATTTCTTCTTTTAATAAAAAAGGAGTTACTATCCTGTTTCAACAACTTCTTGCTTTAATCATCACGATGTCTTTAAGTTTCTGAAAGTAATACTATGCATTATTGTAAAATTTTGGTAAAATTATACAAAGTTTAGCAGTGAATTGGTCTAAAATGTTAAAAAAGATGTTTTACTCTCACGATAGAAGTATGAGAGTGTAGGTAAACATTTATTTACTTTAAATAGATCATTATTTGGTTTAAAGCAGGGGTTAAAAAACTGTTTTGCTCCGTGGACCCCTTAACGAGTTTTCCAGTTTCTCGTGGACCCCCTTCCTAGGGGTCGTTCCAAAATAAGTCAGGGACTGTAATAGTAGAACTCAAGTATTCTAAAACCGCGAATTAGATGGTTAAGCTCCATTATAGATGTTCTAAAAAAACAGATGAAAACAAATTTATTTTTTAATGTAACCAAATGAATCAGAAATTTACCTAACTGTATAATAGCTCTTTTAATACTTAATTTTTTGTACAATCAAAAACTTTTTAAATGCCTGACAACTTTATAAAAGATTCAGTTTGACAGTTTTATTGCAGAGTGACGTCAATACCAGAATGAGATAGATTTTTATTAATAGGTTCTGATGATGCTCAACATACATGAAAAAATGAAAGATTTATTATTTCTAAGCAATGAATAATATTTACCAGCTTCTGGAAGAAATAAAAATAAACCAACTTCTCTTCGATGTGTCGTAATAATCCATCCGTGTAAGAAACTCTGATAATCCTGTTGAAGTACGCCTTGAACATTTAGTTTTCTTATTAATTTTATATGTCACCAAAACAAATATAATGTCTTGCGGATTACTGAAGTTCATACCATTCAGTATTTAATAAGTACTCACGGCTTAACAGTTCCCATCAGATCCTATTTTACACCAAGCAAGACTAAAGACAGACACGCTCTGAAATGCAAACGTTTATATGGCGCCGTTTCCGTTTCAATCTTCTCCCGAACCTCAATTTTGCTCGTTGCGCATCGAGCTACGCAACTTCCTCTCAGGTTTTTTGTATATTCAGAAACGTTTCCGACTATTTCGGAAAACTGATTTTAAACGGATGTTTCCGGTATATTCAGAAACGTTTCCGAAATTTTTTATAGTGTACGCAATGTAATTCATGTGAAATCACTTAAACAAAATAAAATACCATAAGAGTAATGACAACCATTCTTAAATGCTAAAACAAAGTGAAGTAAATATGCGATAAAAGCAATCGTGTATAGTTTGTTGAATTAAGATGGGCAATAAACAAAACGAAAAGTCACCAGTTTTCTTTGTCGAACACGACCTTGTTGAACTGATTTTGAAGCCGTTTGGTTGAATGTAAAATGATTTTGCTCGAGGTGAGCCTTGAAAAATAGCTGAATTATTATCACCTCTATCTCCAATTATAACTAACGGAGAGAAATGAAACAAAAATCTTCTTTTCAGAAAAAAAAAAACTCTTTCCAACGATATAACATTGGGGAATGGGGAATTTTTTCGCCCCCCAATTTGGAGAAGTATGTGAAATTTATGCTTAAAAAAAATAATTCAACAAAAACTAATTCGAAATTAAGAAAAATGGATCCAAGGTGCAAATCTAAAGGGCTCGAACTAATTTTGTACCTAGTTTTAAGTCTATAGATATAATGGGGCCGCCTGGACGCAGGTCAGCCACAAACATCCTTTCACAATATCTTTAAGCTTACTTTTTTTTAATATATCATCGCCACCATGCTAAACTTACGAATGTGAAAATTGGCACTTTTCAGGAGAGTCACAAAACTTTTTAACACCTAAAGTGTTTGGTTATTTTCAATTTTAAAACTCTTTCAATGTAAAACTATCGCTCGAAGGTATCGTTTTAATTTTAATAATTTGTAAAATTCGAACTTGAAAAACGCGAATTTTCACATTCATTAATTTAGCATGATGCCTACGATATAGAGAAAATATAGGAGGGGGGGGGGGACAATTTTTATTTTTCCGGGCCTTTTCCAAAAGCTATTTCTGTATTCGTCTCTCAGTGAGGCAGGCCCATTTCAAATCAACTGATGACTCCAATAAAAATACTGAGATGCGTAATTATAAACTCAGAAGATATCTTTTTTACAGTGAAAAAAGCAGAGTTGGAGTGATTTTCAGGAAAAGAGTCGGAGTCCTAAAGCCAGGGCTACGAAGTCCAAGTTGGACAGATTTTTGTGTCAAAGAGTCGGAGAAGAAGGATGAGGAAGTTCCAGGAGTGGGAGTCGGTTTTTAATTTTTATTTTTTTTCTCAGACTGTGCAGTCCTGCAGAGAACCCCTTTTCACTTTTCTACAAAAAATAATCAGCATTTAACCTGTTCAGCTAAAAAAAAACCATTCAAATGTGTGCGTCACTATGCAACATAATAACAGTAATAATCTAGAACTCGATTCAAGGTAGAAGCAAAGAAGCAATCAAGTCGACTAAAATAAGAAAAAAAAAGAGTCAATAATAAAAGAACACGAGAAAGACAACACGTGAGAAAATAAAAATGTCTTCTCGTGGAAAGAAAATGCTATGATTGCGTTTTGAATCATAAAATGAGTCGTGACGAGTGTCCGTGAACTTGGCGTTTCAATTCCAAATGCAGATCAAGTTCACTGGCGACCTAACTGCTCGAGCGAAGGAAGCAGGCCATGACGAAAATTCATCAGGAAGATCATTTTGTCGCCTTCAATAGGTCGCAGAGTCAAGGAATGAATTGTTTGTCCTGAATAATTGAAGGGGCAAGTGGATAATGGTGATATGTGACATTTGAATTTCGCCGATTTGTATATATTCAAATTAGTGTATGTTCAATTGTGTTAACTCACATACACCGTTGAAGAAGCAAGTGAATAAGTATAATATGTGACATTTTTTTAAATTTCTAGAAAAAGCTTTCAAAAAAAAAAAACTATTATCTTTTCACCTTCATTTATTTCTTTTCCAAAATTGTCGCATATCACCTTTATCTACTTGCACCTTCAATTTCAGACGGACACACTTACTCTCAAGTTTAATTTGTATTTTGCTGAATTAGAATGTTCGATACGAATCATTTCGGACGGACATAATGCCCTGTTATTCTCAAGTTTAATTTGTATTTTGTTAACTATAAATGTTTGTCGTGAATAACTTCTGACGGACATCATTTTCCGTCAACTGAAGCGTTTTTTGTTCAATTTGAACTTTAATCACATTGCCTGCCCGAAGGTATTTAGCACTTTTGATTTTATTGTAGCATATTTTACTTCTCCCATTTTCAAATTTAATTTCTCGGCTTGTTTTTCATTGAAATCCCTACTGTTTTTCATGAAATTTAATTCATATTAGGCATTCACTCGAACTTGAACTCACATTGAACTCGAACTCTGTCTGTTTAATTATCCCTCCCCTCTTTTTTTAGATACGACTCTCCGTCCTTTCTCTTTTTTTTAATCCTAATTGAAATGCAGTCTTAGCAAAGAGACTTGGAGGAAATTTCAAATCAATACAAGTTCGATTCATCTAATAGTTTGAGAACGAGAAAGGAGAAACGAATTTTTGTGTCCGCGGCATCAGTTTTTCACAAAACTATCAGTATTTGTTTCAGTGGATGAACTTTATGAAGAACATGAAATCTACTTCTATAGAATACAATCAAACTTTCCAGTCCCCAGAAACAATCGATAAATATCATTTTTCTCTCAGTAATGAACATATCTCCGGTACTGAAGCAAAAAGTAATATTTGAGTATTATTTCTGGACTTTTTTTTTCAAAGAATGATTGCATTAGTGTAGAAGTAACATTCATGTTCGTCCTGTACAAAAAATTTAAATACAAATAATAGTTAAAAACATACAATCTACAAACCTGCATTGGGCAAAACAGAGCCGAATGCTAGACTGCAAATAGTACAAAAGAACAAAAACCTAAAACTAAAAGCAGGGGTTTGTCTTGGCTAATTACGGGGTAATTTTTAGGAAAAAATTCCCAAAAAATCAGTCACTCACTGCTAGAGCAAATAAAAACCATCTCACCTATTTTCCTATTTAGCCGAGACGAAACCCCTGCTTTTAGTTTTAGGTCTTTGTTCTTATGTTCTATTTGCAGTCTAGCATTCGGGGCTATTTTGCCTAATGCAGGTCTGTGAATTGCATATTTTAAACTTCAACATCCTCTTCATAGTTTGTATTTAAATTTTTTGGTCTTTTGACCACTCTTGAATCCCCCACGGCTGGATTCAACCTTTCTCAATTCATTTCTCTTAATTTTGCCTCCTTCAATTTCACATTTGTTTATTGTGCTAAATCGGGGCCCCCCGGGAAAAAGCGAGCGTTCATAGGTCTCCCTAGGAAAGAAGGAACGCGCACGAGGGAAGGAGGTCCCGAGAGAAGCGGTTTTAAATCTTTGGGCCCGGAAATTCCCGGCATCAAAGCCCAGTCGAGAACTGGTGGGTCATTTTAAAGCGCGAAGTTGCTGAGAATATAACCCTACTTCCCTTTGGAACCAATATAAAACAAGCATGGATTACAGAATTTACACATACACACATATACAGGGTATTCCAAGTTAACCTTCATGACCTCTATTTCCTCAACCGTTTGTCCTAGATGCATACTTCTGTTTGCAAAATTGCTTGAAATGAGGAAGAGAGTTAAGATATGGAAAGTTTGAAGCGAAAAAAAAAAATAATTGGTTAAGAAATAGAAAATGTAACTTTTTATAGGGGCTCCGGGCTCCCAAACTTATCTTTAGGGAAAGAATCTCCATTGAAAAATAATACTAACACAAAAAATGACATTTGTGCGATCAAAATCCATGGAGAAATGAAACATGAAACTTTATGACTTATACCACTTTACACTAGCGTTATTTTAAGTGATTTTGGGGCCGTATACACGCGAAATTCGCACCATTCAAAGTTCTTTAATAACAAAATATTCTTTATTTCCTAAAATATATTTAACTGTAAAAGTTATTTAACATGGGAATTAAAATACGAAAAAAATTGAATAAGAAAGAATGAAAATGTCTTGTTGAATTCGCGATGTAAATTTACCGACTGTATAGTGATTGCTTGAAATAACGTAGGCCCTTCACTGCAGAATAAAATCGGCTTAACTAGATGCATTTCGCTAAGGCTTGAAGTTACGATGTACACTACGGAACAGTATGTAGAAATGGTGTCGCTTTACGGAAAATGTAATCGCAATGGAACTGAAGCTGCAAGACAATACGTAATCAAGTTTCCAAATGATACCAAACCATCGACACGTACTGTTTTAGATGTTAAAAAGCGTTTATGAGAAACGGGTGGCGTGGCAAAATGCAATAGAGCCAGCACTTCGAAAATATTAATCACAGACGAAGATTTTTTTTAGATATGCTCTTGCCTATCCGCAGTCAAGTCTTACAGACATTAGCAAAGCAAGTGCTTGCTCAAGAGCACACGTATGGAGAGTTTTAAATGCACATGGTGCTTATCCTTATCGACCACAATTGGTGCAAGATGATAGACGGTTCGATTTTAGCAATTTTATAATGAACAAGTTAGAAACGGATGCGTCGTTTTTGGATAACATTCTATGGATAGACGAATGTACGTTCTCAAGAACTGCTGTTGTCAATAGCCAAAATACTCGTTTCTGGGCAAATGCAGAATCCGCATATCTAACGATCCAATAAGCATCAGGTGTGATGGTCTGTTAATGTTTGGTTCGGCATTTGGAAAGGAACGTTAGTGGGACCCTTCTTTTTTGATGGCACTTTAACCGCTGAAAAGTATAACAATATATGACGTGGATATTTATTTGACTTTCTAGATAATCATGTTTCGCTCGCAGATCTTAGTAAAATTTAGTTTCAGCTTGACGAAGCACCGGCACATAAACCAGCAACTATCAGAGCACTTCTACGTAGTATGTTTAATAATAGTATCATTGGATATGGAGGTTTTTTGGAATGGCCCCCTCGATCCCCAGATCTTAATCCTGTTTTTTCCTCTGGGGTTTTTTAAAAAGTAAAACCTACGAGGTAGATTCATTGAGCAAAATCGATTTGCAGAACCGCATTTTATGCGCAGCAAAATGTGTCACTCCAGTAATGCTTCAAAACGTACAATCAGAATTCTTATCACGCATTCAACTATGTATTTTAGTAGAAGGAAAGGGTCATTTTCAAAATTTGCTTACATTTGCTGTCCGGAGGTTAAAAAGACGATTTTGAAGCATAACTTATATTTTAAATTCAATGCGAATAATTAATTTCTGCAAGAAATACCCCCCAAAAAAATTCTATCACTCAAAACATTATTGAAATTTATTTAGTTATTTTTATATAAGTCTTTAAAAATGAGAATCAAGGCAAAAACGCTTGTCCATTCCCAATTTTTGCAAGTTCAACAATTTTTTTATATATTTAATTGTATAAAAAAGTATTTCCAACAAATTATTTTTATATATTGACTCCTATTGACTATTGTGTATGATATTCATAATAAATATTGACAATAGTAATTTTTTTCATGAAGAAATGTATGAATATATTTTGTCCGGCAGTTCTTGTCAAGTCTGTTACCCTAAGATTATTTTAGCTAAAAAAGGTATTTATTCCAGTCAAAAGATGTTAATACGTATTCAGTTAACTTGACCAACTGGTGACGTAACTATTTCGTACCATTTTGTTTTCCTGAGTCGAGAAGTATTGCTGTGGCGGCGTTTCACACAAAATTTCTTCCAGGTGCGTATTTTTATTCTTTGTTAAGTCTGTTACCAAGGATTTTAGCATTAATTTTTACCTTTTCTCAACTTTTACCCAAAATATTGTTTATTATACAACTCTAAGAAAATGCATATTGTTGTTTAATTTTTTAATTCGATAACCCAGCCATAATTTGACATTTTGGTTGAAATGTCAAGTCCGTTACTGGTCAAATCCGTTACCAAATGTTAAGTCCGTTACCATACAGTTTTTGATCAATATTTCAATGATCAAAAACATCGTTTTAAGCTTCAGGGACGCAAATAATTTCAAATGATGTTGGTTCTAGGCGCTATGATATAGTGTAAAAGTGAGATTTCATATTGATTTTGTATGGTAACGGACGACAATTTTCCTTGAAACTTAAAGTTTTACAACAGTATTTGAATATTTAATTATGCATCAAAGTGTACAACCAATTATTTTTTCACACTCCTAAAATATGTGACAAAACATCTGTTAGTGTTTCTAAAAAAAAATAGCGAGTTTAAAAAAATACTTAAAAATTCTGAAATGTAAGCATATGGTGAAAATGACCCAAAAACATTTTGAGCAGCTATTATAATCGATTAAAATAAATGATATTCATTTCTAATACATTGTTTTCTCAGATTTTGTTTTTATTTTTATTTTGATTTGCAAGAAAGCAATGTAAAATTTCTGTGTTTAATTTTGTATATTATTTCTTAGATTTCACATATTTTGCATATTTGATATCTTTGTTGTAATATATTTTGAGATTCTTTCCCTAAATATAAGTTTGGGGACCCGAAGTCCCTATAAAAAGTTAGATTTCGTATTTTTTGGCTGAATTCTTTTTTCGCTTCAAACTTTCAATATTTTAACAATCTACCTCATTTCGAGCAAATTTGCAATTGGAAGTATGCATCTAGGACGAACGGTTGAGGAAATAGAGGTCATGAAGGTTGACTTGGAACACCCTGCATAAATATCTGCATATATATATACCAGATTTTACAATTTTAGTCGGATCAGTGATAAAAAACGTACCAAGTGGGAAAACGTAAAATCGGGGTTGACTATATTGTTTAAAACTGACCCTTATCGAATGGACTAGTGGGGAAAATGTGAATCTTGATTTTGCCTTTAGATGCAATTTCATTTATAGCACGCTCCATACTAACCATTCTTGCAAATTTGTTTGGTTGCAAAAAGGTATCTAAAATGAAGAAAATAAAATTAAAATTGTGAGAGTATTCGTGATGTGAATTGACATCTGAGGACAAGAAGAAGAGTATCAGTACTTTTGGACCTCAGTTGATGGGAAGGAATATCGGATTGGACGATCGGATCTTACTTAGGACAGTAAGACAGAACCAAACGAATCAACTTCAAACAACTATGAAACTAATTTATCTTGTGCGAAAAATAAATGCCTTGGTTTTGTCGAAAAAGTAGTAAGCGGACTTTTTTAAAAAGAAAAACGTAAAATACGGGATTTATTAACATTATCAGTATAACCTTTTTTT
The DNA here is from genome assembly GCA_038373865.1 of Uloborus plumipes. Taxonomy (NCBI): domain Eukaryota; kingdom Metazoa; phylum Arthropoda; class Arachnida; order Araneae; family Uloboridae; genus Uloborus; species Uloborus plumipes. The sequence continues at coordinate 144,247 of JAXGGA010000679.1, forward strand.
CGGGACCAAGAGAAAATGACGTTAGAAGCGGGATAACGTGAAATCGGAGTTTTACTTTCTCTCTCTGTATACACTAGGTGGCCAAAAGTATCCGGACACTTTCAAAAATTCACATTTTTACATATAGCTCGAAAAATAAGTGATCAATTGTTCTTTAACTTTAGTCATACAAAATACCGAATATTTCCAAGTTGAAATTAAATTACCCTTGCATTTGGGGGACGACAAGAAGGGGGGTTGAAAGTAAAACCGCTTTTTGACCATAACTCTTCGAAAATAGCTCGGAATAAGCTATAAATTTCAGTAATTAATTAGCATACTATGTATAGTAACTGTACAAATTTTTATGAACGTACCACTCTTACTTCCGAAGATATGAAACATTTTTTAAAAAATGGCAATTTTATTTGAAGGGTTTTTGCTCATAACAAGCAGAGTTTTTGATCAAACCTTATCAAAACTTCAGGAAAAATGACAAAATACAAGAGAAAGAACATACTAAAACGGTAAATAAAAATATTAAAAATCTGATGAGATATGAACGTTAAAAGGAAATATTTTTTCACGGCGCATGCGCGAACGACAGAAATTTGTAACTACAAAAATATTGTACTCTGATTTATTATCATCTTATAATTCTTATTACTTATCTATTAATTCTTATTATAATTCTTCATCTTATAAAAAAAAGTTCCAGTTGAATATCATGAAAATTGAAAAAGATATCAGCGATCTAGTGAGCTGTATTTCATTCATTCACAGACAATACATAAAAAGTGAGGGTCTGTCTACAAAGAGCTGTTTTTAAATTAAAGGTTATTGCGTCATCGTTCAAAACCAACGTTTCAGGGGGTGTCCGGATGCTTTTGGCCACCTACGTATAAGGTCTTTTTGGCCGAATAGGCGAAATGTGACTTCTATGCCGAATATAAATTTTCAAACTGTATACAATTTAACATTGAAGAAAATGCTCAATTGTTACCACACTATTTGTGGAGAACCCCTTGCCATTTATGTATTGTCTGCGAATGAATGAATTACAGCTCACTCGATCGCTGATATCTTTTTCAATTTTTACGATATTCAACTGGAACTTTTTTTATAAATTTCTGTCGTTCGCACATGCGCCGTGAAAAATTATTTCCTTTTAACGTTCATATCTCATCGGATTTTTAATATTTTTATTTACCGTTTTAGTATGTTCTTTCTATTGTATTTTGTCATTTTTCCTGAAGTTTTGATAAGGTTTGATCAAAAACTCTGCGTGTTATGAGCAAAAACCCTTCAAATAAAATTGCCATTTTTTAAAAAATGTTTCATATCTTCGGAAGTAAGAGTGGTACGTTCATAAAAATTTGTACAGTTACTATACATAGTATGCTAATTAATTACTGAAATTTATAGCTTATTCCGAGCTATTTTCGAAGAGTTATGGTCAAAAAGCGGTTTTACTTTCAACCCCCCTTCTTGTCGTCCCCCAAATGCAAGGGTAATTTAATTTCAACTGGGAAATGTTCGGTGAAGCCTATATTTTGTATGACTTAAGTTAAAGAACAATTGATCTCTTATTTTTCGAGCTATATGTAAAAATGTGAATTTTCGAAAGTGTCCGGATACTTTTGGCCACCTAGTGTATATGTATATTAGGGTGATTCAAAAAAAAAAAATTTTGAATTTCTTTGGTCTTACCCCGCAGTTTTTTTACACTATTCATGAATGCGATGTATGTAAAATTTTAGCTCAATTGAATAATATTTAGAGGTCGCTCAACGCGATCGAATACTGTTGAAAATTAGCAATTTCGAGAGTTGGAGTATATAACTTCATTATCCGAAATAATATTGTTCTTCATAAAAAATGGAATAATTTAAAATGTTAGTTCACTCTACTACGAAATTAGTCAATAAAATAATAGCTCAAAGTGAGTTGTAACGGCCTCCCCCTCCCCCCTGCTCCAAAGCTGCATTATCTCTTACCTGAGTTAGGGTGGAAAATGCAGCTGCAAGCTCGGGCTGTGGTTTCTGTTTTCTTTTCGGTTGTTTGAGGTGTATGAGTTTATTCGGCTAAAACACCTAGCATCTACTCTAGACAGGGCCCAATATAAGTGACAGAAAGCCTCTTTGAAGTAGCTGCTACAGTACAAAGTATGGGTCAAAATGGGGAGGATTTGACAACATCCATAAAACGGTAAAAGCAAACTATTCGCTCTGAATCGGCCGTTAACCTACAAGAGTCGTTTAAATCTATGACTTTCTTTAATAGTTCACTGGAACGAAACACTTATGCAAAATATATTGGGAAAATGAAGGAGGATCGGCGGGTTTCATACCAGTATTAGTATCAGGACCACAAGCATTGATGATTTACTTCTGAGTTCTAGTAAGTTAGTCAGACACTGCAAATGCTGCTGTACGATAACCAGTTAGATAAATGGAAACTTACTGAGCTCGTACGTGGTATGTGTTTCTATACGACATGCAGTGCCGGTACTTAAGTTGGAGCATGTTTGAACTTGGGGAAAAAAACCAGGGAAGCAACTTTTATATTGTGCTTTCCGCCATTATATTTTAGACATTGTGTTTTCTGTGGTATTACAACCGAAGTCTATTCTAGTCTTGGTCTCTCGGTATTTTAACCGATAAACAAAGAAATAGGTAGAATTGGGGTATTTGATTGCGTGCAATGTCAAATGCGGTGTTCACGCAATTGCGTGGAACCATCCACTGTCATTGGATCTGCAATACTGCTTATTACACGGTTTCAGCAATCATAGTCAAGGATAAAACATTCTAATTTTAAACCTGGAGTGAGAAACGATGAGGTTGAGGAGTTGGTAGCCAATTCAGAACAACGTGCAACTAGTAATGGAAGTTGCGCAAAATCAACTTCTGATGACCCATGCAAAAGAAGTGCCCAAGGAAGAAACTAGAACTTAGTGCGATTTTCTTTGTGTATGTTTTCGTGTCCCAGGAGCGGTTCCTTGTGTTATACCTGTGTCAAAGATTCTTTATGGCTTCAAGTTATGGATATTTCACGATCAGTTCAAACTTGCAGTCGGACAAAGAAAAGGTATTTGTAACATATGATTTCTTTCACATTCTTATCGTTAATGGGAAAGAACATCTAAGAGCTGGGTTCCCAGCAACCCTTTTTGTGAAAGCACTGAGAAATGATTTGGAACATTTTCAGCGTCCTTATTCGTGTAAAGAAAAAACACAAAATATATCAGTTGTTTGATCCTGAGCATTGGAATCTTCAAGATAGCTACCAACAAGGCTTTGTACTACCAAAGAAACTGAGGATTGTAAACGACAATACGGAGCGTGGTATGGCCATTATTGAAGCATTTGTTAAGACTATTACTAACGACGAAAAACAAAGACAGTGTCTTCTTCAAGTGGTACAGGAACACAGAAAAGGTTTCAAAGTTGCAAAAAAGTAACCTTAAAAAGTATTGCAAGAATTAATGGGCGAATTACTATGTATTTAATGTATTTAATTTTTTTTTAATATTTTTTCCGTATTTGATTAGTTTTTATACTTTTCTGCATTTCATTAGTTTTTCAGATTTATAGTTCGTTTTGTGATTGCACGCTTTTTTTCTTCAGAGAAAAAAAAAGCAATAAAGTAACTATATTATTATTATTTACGTTCGCATTTGTGCCACCATCACAAAATTTGAAGTACTCCTAAATGTAAATATTTGCTAAAATTTTGGGCAAATAATTCAGTGTAAATAAAGGCCTAAATAAGACTGTAAGACGAACAAAAATACAAAGGCTACTTTTTTCCATAGATATCATTTACGTTCACGTTTTTGTCAATATCACAAAATTGCAAGGCGTTTGAGCGACCTCTAAATATTAATATATTTTGTCAAAATTTTGCACAAATAATCAGTGTATATAGTGGCACAAAATAAGAGGGTAAGACGTACAAAAATAAAGTTTTTTTTCCATACATTTCTGAATCACCCTAATGTGTATATATATATATATATATATATATATATATATATATATATATATATATATATATATATATATATATATATATATATTAGTATATAATTTTTTTTATTAGGGTGCTTCAGAAATGTATGGAAAAAAATAAACTTCGCATTTTCGTTTGTCTTACCCTCTCGTTTTGTGCCACTATGTACACTGATTATGTGGACAAAATTTTGGTAAAATATATTTATATTTAGGGGTCGTTCAAATTACGTGACATTGACAGGAATGCAGATATAAATAATATTACAATGTAATGTTTTAAAAGTATAATGTGTTTCAAACTATTTTTAACCGTATTGCCCCCGTTAAAGTTTCTTAAAAGGAAAATTAATGAAAAACAGGTTTAATGTATCGCAAAAAATCGCTAAACGCAACGAAAATTTTCAAAAATAAATAAATAAATTACATATGAGGGGAAAAAAGGTACCCATACTGCATTTTTTCCCCAAGTTTACGTTTTTAAATCTTGTTTATATTTTATTTTGCTGCAAAGGTTTTTTTGTTTGTCTTTTTTTTTTCTTTCAAAAAAGATCAAGCGCAGAAAAATCAAGAAAGTTTTAGAATTTCTGAATATATTTTTAATATTTTGTTTCCCGAAATAGGAAAAGTTTTTTTTATCAAAACCGAAATGCAATTTCCCACAGACTTCACAAGTTAAGAGATTCGCTGATTTTAGCGAAGTACATTCAAAGAGCAAATAATTTTATTGTGCGTAAAAGTGGTTATTGAACCAAAAAGAGTTTTACTATTTTATGTTTACGACAGGGGAAAAAAGTTTTAATAAAAATAGTTAGTCTGAAGTATGTTTTTCAAATTATAATTTATTTATTGCTTTAAAAAAAAAATTTCAATTTTTTTTACAAAGATACACATTATTGAAAAGCTGAATTCATTCTAATTTCCAATATTATTCTTTCATCTTTCAAATACAGGTTCGTCATTTAGGGGGGTCAATTGCCACCCCCCCCCTGACTTTAAAAAATCAATGTTTTTACATATAAGTGGGCGTGGTTTTTTATGTTTTCCGATGAAATTGCATTGCGTTTGAACCCTTTGTCCCCCCCCCCCCCGGCGTCACCCGGAAAAACTTGAAATGACGGCCCTGTTCAAATACCAATTATTCCTCTAATATTATTCAACACTTATGATAATTAAGGGAAAAAATTTAACTAATAAAATTAATTGCAACACAATATTCGAGAAAAATATTTTTGAAATCTTCTAGTTACTGATTTTTTAATAAAATTTATTTAATACATTTGCTGCGTACACGTTTACATTTTTTCATTCGTATCTTTAAATATTTTCCAGCAACTGATTTAATCAATTTATATTTGTGATTTTCCTATTCCAACTCATGACTGTCAAGATTTTTTAAAATAGGATTAGGATCGACCTTCCTCAAAGTTAGTAATATCATGGGAAATTTCTTTGCACTAGGTAGGAAGAAAACTCAAATCCAAAGGACTGAACCACGACGTCATCTTCTCCCCGTCTCATCAAACTAGTCACCCTTATCCCTGCTTCAGAGCATACAATAGCGACTGAATGGAATGACTCGTCTATGTCTCAATGCTCTAAGAATTGAGTCGGCCCCTTCAATATTTGGGGGGAAAAATCATTGCTGCTTGAGAGAAATTATTACTGTTTTAATTTTTAAAAAAACTGTGGTTGGGAGGCAATTACATGATACATAATTCATTAAGTGAAAGAATAAATAAATATCTGAAAGTACTGAAACGGAGTAATACAAACAAGACTTGAATGCCGAGTGATGCTTGCTCAATATGTAATGGCCAACATTGGCAGCCTCCTTTTTTGCTTCGTTCAACGGTCGTACCGTGTTTGAATCTCCTTGAAATTATTATCCCCAGTCTAAAATACATCTCAAGGGTTAGTTATTGGGGGACACTGCAGCGTACTCAAGTGGGGATCATTCGGTCATAACTCCCCAATAAAGTAATAAAATTATATATATGCAGATATACACATGCGGTGTGCATCTAAAAATGGGTCTTTTGGCCTTTCATTTCAGAAAATTTCCGAAAGAGAGCTTTTGATGCCTATTACTTGCCTAATATCAAAGATAACTTCAAAAATAATTTCTAGGACTTTCATTTTGAATTTTTCAGAGGGCCACTTACAGGTTCACAACTTCTCCCCTAAATTGGAAATGTGCCCAAAATGTGGTGTTTAGCACTTCAATTTAAAGTTTCGGGCGGAGAACTTGGTCCCTTCACTCCCTCATATAACGTTACCAAAGATAGGTTTTAATGTATTTTCGTAGGAGAGAGTTACTCTCTTCCACCGTTTTTCACAATATTATCAAATATAGCTTTGAAATTACTCTTTAAGAACCTTTATGTTGAAAATTATCTGGAGAAAACGCTCGAGCCCTATCCCTTCCCAAGACATTACCAAACACAGCCTAAAAATGCATTTTTGGTTCTTTAAATTTGAAAATAATTCGATGAAGAACACCTACCTTCTAACCTAACGTCTCAACGTAGGGTCACCTGGGGTAATTCCTGGTCAAAAAGCATTAACATCCAATTATCACAAAATCTATCTAAGTTAGAGTTACAAATTTTGGTATGGAGGAAGCACATTGGGATGTCCATCGAATAAAATATTAATGCTATCAACAATACATAATGAACTTGAGTAATTGTCGTTAATTAGTGACCAGGAATTACCCCAGAGATGGGGTAATTCCTGGCCACTTACGGGGCAATTATTGGTCACTCAAATGATTGATGAAAATGCATACATTTTGTAAGCACATTATTAATACAAGTTATTAAACTAATTAGATAAGGAATTTATTTATATATATAGCTAATTAAACACTGTATTTAGTTTTTTTAAGGAAGAATGCAATTGTTTTCAACATAATAGCTTTACTTAATAAAACTTAGCCAAAATACTTTTTATACACTTTGTATGCAATAGCTACAGCTTTTATATCTGTTGTGAATGAATCTTCACCTAACAAATAAATAGGTCCATAAAAAATATGGTGCACATGCACCATACACACTGAGCGCATGCTTTTGTTTGTTATGAACAGGTTAAGGTGAACAGTTAAGTGAATAGTACAATGCAGTTACAATTAAGCATTTTTCTTAGTATAATTAAGAATAATTATTAAAACTTATAAAATAATTGGATGAAATTTAACAAAGAAAAATTCAGTATATTGTATACTTATCATTAACAGATAAGAATGTTACATTGCGGTTACAGTTAACTTTGCAGTTAAGGCTCACAGAGTTACATATAGTTTAAATCAATAACATATGTCAATAATAGGTGAAATAATAATCCATAAATATTAAAAAAAGGACTGACCAGGAATTACCCCACTGACCAAGAATTACCCCAGTAGCCAGGGGCATTATTTGGAGCCTTCCTGCAAATTATTCAAAACAATAATGGTAAATCCAAAACTATTTTTCAGTAACTGACATGGTACCTAATTCAACCAAAAAAATGAAAAAGAAAAATATTCAGAAGTTTGAGTTTGATCACGATCTTTGTACAAATGTATCAAAACTAAGGCCAATCTTGTTTTACGAAATTTAACAAACGATTTTAAAAAGATTTTTTTTTCAAACTAAATACACAGTCAACTCATAATTAAGTAATGAATTGCAATGAAGATAGTTCAGAGTACCTCTGTGATTTTTTTCATTTTGCTGAAGGATTATTTAGACATAAAAAGGACTGTGACCAGGAATTACCCCAGAAACTTGCTGACCAGGAATTGCCCCGGGTGACCCTATAGTCTAAAATTGCATTTCTGTCACTTCAATGTCAAAAAGTTTCTTAGGATAATTGCAGAAACTTGACCTTTCCTTTATAGCCCAAGAGCACATGACCGCCATACCGTTATTTTATAAAAGCTGAAAGTTTTTCTGCACATGTTCCCAGCACAGTTAAGAGAGATCAGCGAGTATGAAGCTTGTTACTTGGACAGGTACCAGGTAGTAAAGGTGTATAAAATAGTACCTCAATTTCGTTAAAGTATAAAGCTCAATTTTTTAATATTTTCTTCTTAGAAATCACGTCATTCATTGCCGGACACCTAGTGTGGTTTCAACCTCCTGCCAAACACCCCTAAACATTAATTAAAAAAACATATTTTTTCGTCATAGTATGAAAGCTGAATTTTATATATGTTACTTGGGGACCTGTAAAAACATGATTCCTCAACAGCCAGACAGTTTTGGTGGTTTTAACATCTTGACAGACACACTGAAAGTCTACGAGCACGAGGCAACAAATTTTCAAGCGGTAGCGAGTGAGTTAAAGCACTTAGACTCGTGGAACGTATTAGCGCTGAGGCTGAATGCAGATTGGCTTGGACTCCTCACGTCGGGATCATCGGAACTGATGAGCTGATGACATCGGCTGATGAGTCTTAGCCAACCGAGATCATTCTAACCAGGAAAATACCCGATCATGGAATAATAAGTTTTGTTTAAATGAGTAACAATCGAAAGAGCATTGTAAAACATCTTTCTGGACGCATGAGTTTTTGCCCTCGCGCCCCCGTTCTCGAAATATAAGGTCCTAAAGTCAGCTGTTTTTTTTTTTTTTAATTCGCAAATTTTAGCGAGTTATAATGAAACTGTAAGCTGCGGCGCGATTACACTATTTGCGTTTAGCGGGAAACCTAATTCCCTTTTTTTGTCATCTGCAAAGCTTGTGGAAGACGGCTTTGCAATAATCTTTTACTTTATCTGTGCGTGTTAAAGCAAAAAGCTATTGTCAAGCCTATGACATGGAAAGCAGAGAGCTTTTTAAGGAGGAAAAACAACTTTAAGCAGCATCAAAATTAACCACTTTTCTGTTGGTGGGTTCCCTATAACTCAAGGTGAGTTCCCCTGAACATTTTTGTCAACTGCATTACTGGGTATGTAGGAATGGTCTTTCAAAAAAGAAAAAAAAGTGCTCAAATAGGACTGTTCAAGCAAAGTTATTAGGGACTAGGCTCGGGGGGGGGGGGAGTTTTTTTTTTTTTTTTTGACCTGCTAAAAATGTAATGAAAATGTGTTCAAATGAAACAATCAAACAGGAATGAGGTGTTTTCTCTGAGATATTTCGAAAGAAAAAATTGTTCGCTCGAATCGGACTTGTTCCCTCAAAAGTTATAAAGAAGGACGGGGGAAAAAAACGGAAATTCGAAATTGAAATACTGTTCAAATCAAAAAGTCGAATACGGGAGTGTATCGTCCTCACTGAGATCTTTCAATCAAAAAAAAAATATATATATAGATTCGAATCGGACTGTGTACTCAAAAGTTATTGCCGGGGGGGGAGGGGGGCAAAAGAACTGACCAATAGACAGACTGACAGGAACACAGTTTCCGCAGCTCAAAACCCAATTTTCCGACTTTAAATTTCTCTGTGTATTTTATTATTTTTTATTAAGTTGTGCTTCTTCGACTCAATTGTTTTGAGCGTGTATTTTTTTTTTTTTCAATGCATCAGGTCTTTCGTGATTTTTTTTCACCTATTTTCTACTTTTACAGAAAAGTAAGCTAAAAATTGCATTGATTTACGATTTTGTTAGACTTTTCCTACCTGTTGAACATAAAGCAGAACTAGTCAAAGTTATTCTAGTGTTTTCAAACAGTACGAAATTAACATGCAATATGTTGTACATTTACGTTACAGAGACTTTTCGCTACAGTGACCAATTTTGTTCGAACGGCGTGGGGCATTTTCACCATATGCTTACATTTCAGAATTTTTAAGTAATTTTTTTAACTTGCTATTTTCTTTTAGAATCACAAACAGAGAAACAGATGTGTTGTCACACATTTTAGGTGTGTGAAAAAGTAATTGGTTCTACACTTTGATGATTAATTAAGTGTTCAAATACTGTTGTAAAACTTTAAGTTGCAAAGAAAATTGACGTCCGTTACCATACAAAATCAATATGAAATCTCACTTTTAAACTATAGCATGGCTCCTAGAACCCACTTCATTTGAAATTATTTGCGTCCCTGAAGCTTAAAACGATGTTTGTGATCATTAAAGTATTGATCAAAAACTGTATGGTAACGGACTTGACATTTGGTAACGGATTTGACCAGTAACGAACTTGACATTTAACCAAAAATGTCAACTTATGGCTTGGTTGTCGAATTTAAAAATTGAATAACAATATGCATTTTCTGAGAGTTCTATAATAAACAATATCTCTATGTTAAAGTTGAGAAAAAGTAAAAATTAATAATAAAATCTTTGTTAACAGACTTGACAAAGAATAAAAATACGCACCTGGAAGAAATCTTGTGCGAAACGCCACAGCAATACTTCTCGACTCAGGAAAACAAAATGGTACGAAATAGTTACGTCACTAGTTTGTTAGGTTAATTGAATACGTGTTACCATCTTTTGACTACAATAAATACATTTTTTATCTAAAATAATCTTAGGGAAACGGACTTGACAAGAACCGCCGGACAAAATACAGGGTGTCCACTCCAATCGTGGACCAATAGCTAATTTCTAAACCGTTAGAGATAAGCATATAGTTTATTTAGGAAAAAATCTCCAAATTATGAAAGGAATTTTGGGTCTATTTAATGTTTTTCAAAAAATCAAATTTTGAAAGAGTTACGAAATTTAAATTTTTATACAGCCCCCCAGTCCTATCAATCATATTTAGTAAAACATTCTTGACACTGTAACGTTTAAAACTAAAAAAAAATCACTTTTCTACTACAAAAATTGACCGAGTTATGACGTTTTGAAAAATCAAGATTTTGCATTGTTTCATGACGTTATCGAGAGATCGCTTAAGGGTCATTCCATTTTAAATCAACAAATTTTCAAAAAAGTTGTTGCATCACCATTTTTGATTTTGATAAAAATTTGCATGTGTATTCCTTTTACTTCCCAGAGCTCAAAATGGTGGTCATTTTATTTTAAAAAAATTTACCCTTTGATATATAGGCCATTTTTGTTGTTGGCAACAGCGAAAATCGGGCGTTTTGGTGCTTTGTCTTATGAACTATAACTTCTTTTCTATCAAAGATTTTGAGCTCAAATATAGCTCATTGGAAAGCTAAGAAAATGGTCTTTTTATATATGCTATCAATAAATTTCAGATATTTAAAAAATATTTATTTTTTCAAGGTCAAAGTTCACGATGAAAATGACATTTTTTACTACTTTCGAACATTAAAAAACCCATGAAGGGTTCAAAGTAACAAGCCGATTTTTTCATCATATATTCATAGTCATAGTTACTTACTGTATCAAAAAAATTGGCTTGTTACTTCACCCCCTTTATGAGATATGCCCCCCCAAAGTTGTAAATTTTTTAAAAAATCCAATTTTCAACGCTAAAAAAATGCATGTGGGGGGCAAGATAAAATTTTTTTCATTTGTGGTATTTTAAGTACTTTTTACCAGCTTTCTAATAAAATAAAAGTTGCTTTGTTATTCAAAGGCGTTTGGCAGATATAAGGGACTGAACTTTCAAAAAATTGCACAAAAACAACACAATTATTTTCATTTTTTAAAATCTTTTTCTTTATTTAAATGTAATTATATACCTTATTCTTTGCCTTAAATGCTAAAAAAAGGCTAAGAAGAGCAATGAAGAAACATATTTAAAGTTTAATAAGATAATTTAATATTTTTAACACCTGGGAATATAGAATACCACTAAACTAGTCTGATTTTTAAACATCTGATTGCTACCTACAAAAGGACTGAGCATTTCTCAACTTGTCCAGGTTTGTTCATACCGTGTGGTCATCCTTGTTCTGGCTTGATCTCACATGTGTATCTTAGTTGTCTTTCAAATTCTGAAAGAAGTAGGTTGTTGAGCTAGTGTTTGCTGTAAAATCTTGTGAAGCTGATGTGATTTGTTTTCATTTCAAGTTCATTCATATTCACAGAATGTTTTGTTAAAAGTAAAAGGAGAAATTCTTTAGAATACTTAATGTTGAGTTTAGGCGATATCACGCCAATTCTAGAAGACCTTTGGCGGACTTTCGCACTTTTGGCGCCGCCGCTGTTTTCTCATCAGTACGACTTTTGCTAACTTCGTTGTTGTTTGCGTTGTGTAAAGGCCGATGTTTTTTAATATGTTTCTCTTGTAAATAAACAGTAATATGACTATATCAGGATTGATTCTTGAACTCTGCCAAAATATCCAACAGGTTATGGCCTCCAGATACGATTCGACTGCGTAAATAGTCATTTTTTACGTCATTTTAAAGTTTATAGTGACTTGCGCCATTTTGTTTTTGTGCCGACTGTTCGATTTGGATTATACAGTGGAATTATGGCTCCAGTGGACTATAAATTTACTATTGAGAAACTTGAAACGGCTAAAGATTGGACTAGATGGAAAATGTCCATTTGTTTACTGTTGAGAACGCACGATTTACTTACTTATGTCAGCGGAGATTCCACAGTTCCGGAACCGCTCGACTATGAAGACAACGGCGATTTTGAAGAGGATAAAAAGAAGTTTGAACTTGCTGATGCAAAAGCGTTGCTTTTCATATCTCAGTCATTGAATGACACGAACTTTGATTACATTAAAACGTGTACTACAGCGAAAGATGCGTATGAAAAGTTGGTTGCGATTTATGATAAATCGTCAACGCATCGGCTCGATCGCTTGTGGACTGAGTTCTTTCGTCTTGAGTGGAAAAATGAAAGTATTGCATCATTTTTAAGTCGTGCTCAAAATGTTTTCATCGAAGCTAATGATGAACTGAATCGTATTCTTCACTGTACTGTTCCTGATGCGATGTTATTGTTCCGAATTATATCGATGCTACCACAAGATTATATTGCATTTAAAACTGTGTGGGATGGAATACCATTGAAAGATCGTTCTATTGAACTGTTGACAGAAAGATTGTGTGCTTTTGAGCAACAAATGGAACAACAGGAAGGTGAAAGTACAGCGTTACAAATTCAACCCAAACGGCAGGTGCCGTCACCGAATTCGGCAAAGGATGAGAACAAAAATGAAAAGGGAAAGGGATACAAACCAAAGCAGAAGTGGAAAAATCAAAATAGAAAGGTAGTGAATTCTAATATTGTTTGTTATGAATGTGGAGTTACAGGACATAAAAGAGTCAACTGTCCTCAAAACAAAAGTAAGAATTCTCCTTCTTCCTCTGGTATTGCAATGCCATGTTCTGATTTTCAAATTGGCAGTTGGATTATTGATTCCGGAGCGTCCCAGCATATGACGTTTGACAGCTCTATATTTCAAAGTTTTAAAAGTTTTGCTGTGCCGGAAGTTGTCAATGCTGCAGGAGGTCAGAAGCTTGTTGCTTATGGTTCTGGAGAAGTTAATGTGAAAACCCAGGTAAATGGCAAATGGCAGAAGAATTACCTAACAGATGTATGGTATGTACCTGAGTTAAAATACCAATTGTTTTCTGTTTCTCATGCTGTAAGAAAAGGATTGAAAGTGGAATTTAAAAATAATTATTGCTTTGTAAAGAAGGAAAATGTACTTGTTGCTGTTGGAGAAAAATCTGAAATTGGTTTATTTCTTATGAAAATGTTTGCTGAGAATCCTTCAAAACCAGCAACTGTTCTTATTTCAAGTACAAGTGATACTCTTCAAATAATACATGAAAGAATGGCCCATCAGAACAAGAAACATTGCATAAAATATCTTAGAAGACAAGGGATTTCTATGTCAAATGAAAACTCTGAGTTTTGTGTAGGATGTGCCTACGGAAAAGCACATAGAAAATCTTTTCATTCTCGAACTGTAAGGCCAACGAAACCTGCGGAACAGATAAATGCTGATCTTGCAGGCCCCATGGAAGAAGCTTCCGTTGGTCATTCCAGGTTCATGCTGGTTCTAAAAGATGATTTTACGAAATTCCGTCGAGTTTTCTTTCTGAAGTCAAAAACCGAAGTCCCAAGTTGCCTTGAAACCTTTTTGAATGAAGCTAAGACTGCTGGGCATGATGTCAAGCAATTATTGTGTGATTCTGGAACTGAGTTTGACAGTCATTTGGTGAAGAATCTATTGAAGGCACGCGGCATTGAACTGCGTTTTGCAATGATTGAAACACCAGAACAAAATGGAGCTTCAGAAAGAGAAATACGCATAATTGTGGAAGCTGCAAGAGCTATGGTTCATCAAAAGAATTTGCCGAAGAAGTTATGGGCGGAAGCATGTAACACAGCCGTTTACTTGTTAAATCATACAGGCCCTACTCCTATAGAAGATAAAACTCCATATGAATTGTGGTATGATAAGACGGAAAATTTCAACGTGAAGCGTTTAAGAATATTTGGAACCAGAACTTTTGTTTATGAACCACGACAAAGAAGAAAAAAATGGGATAAGAAGTCTGTTGAAGGAATTTTTGTTGGCTACGAAGGCTATGATGGATACAGAGTATATATACCTTCGAAGAATAAAGTAGAAAGAAGCTGTAATGTCATGTTTTGTGATGAATTGCCATGTAAGCCATTGTCTATTGAAGTCACAAGTAGTGACATGCATTCAGAAGAAGAAAATAGAAATGTGCGAATGAGCGATGAAGATGGAAATTTAGTACAAGAAAGTGATGAAAGTGATTTTCCGGAAGAAGAAAAAGAAGCTGATCTTGACAGAAGATATCCTGAACGAACACGCAGGAGACCCCAGTTTCTCTCGGAAAATTATGTACTCTTTGTCAGCACTCTAACAGGCATTGAGACTCCAGCTTGTTATAGGGAAGCAGTGAAGTCATCTGAATCTAAATTGTGGGAAGAAGCAATGATAGAAGAAATGAAGTCTCATGAAGAAAATGGAACTTGGGAGCTAACTGAACGTCCGAAAAATCAAAGAATACTTGACAACAAATGGGTGTACAGAATCAAAACAAATTCTGATGGATCCCCTCTGAAGGCAAAAGCAAGGCTTGTTGCTAGAGGATTTTCCCAAAAAGCTGGCTATGATTTTGATGATTTATTTTCTCCAGTAGCCAGATTTGACACCTTGAGGACTGTACTTAGCATTGCTGCTTCAGAAAAATTGTTTCTTTATCAATTTGATGTGAAAACTGCTTTTCTTTATGGATATCTTGATAAAGTGATCTATATGAAGCAACCGGAAGGCTTTGATGACGGTTCGGGTCGTGTGTGTAGACTGGTTCGCTCTCTATACGGTTTGAAGCAAGCTCCTCGTTGTTGGAACCGACGTTTTGTTCAAGCAATTCAAAAATTGAAATTCCAACAATCTCATGCAGACCCTTGTCTGTTTACAAGGAAAGAAGGTTCATCTTTGTTAATTATAGCTTTGTATGTAGATGATGGACTTATTGCTGGATCTAATTTTTCAGAGATAGAAAACTTAATTCATGATCTGAAGGAAGACTTTAAAATTACTGATGGTCCGCTTGAATCATTTTTAGGAATAGAGATCAAACAAAAAGAAAGTGGTGATATTTTTATTTCTCAAGGTGTGTATACTGAAAAGATACTTCAAAGATTTGGGTTAGAAAGTTCGAAAGCCCTCGCTACTCCATGTGATGTAAATGCGACTAAATCTCAGGAAGAAGTTACCACTGTTGATGTTCCCTACAGAGAGGCAGTAGGCTGCTTACAGTATCTTGCAGTTGCTACAAGACCGGACATAGCCTTTGCTGTGCATTTGGTTTCTAGAGCCTTGTGCAAACAAACACAAGAAGATTGGAAACATGTGAAACGAATTTATAGATATTTACGTGGTACAAGCAATTTTGGTCTTTGTTATAGGTCTCAAGTGCAGACAGAATTTTCAGTCTTCAGTGATGCTGATCATGCTGGCGATGAAAAGACCAGACGTTCTACATCTGGTATGGTTTCAATGAATTCATGTGGAGCAATCACATGGTATTCTCGTTTGCAACATTCTGTTGCAATTTCATCAACTGAAGCTGAATATGTTGCAGTTAGTGAAGCAGCTAATGAACTTGTTTGGCTCAAGTTGCTTTTCAAGGAGCTGGTTGGATATGATGGTACGCCTGTCCTGTATGTTGACAACCAAAGTGCCATAAAACTTGCTCAAAATCCTCAACATCATCGAAGGTCAAAGCACATTGATGTGCGGTTTCACTCTGTTCGAGAGAAAGTGGATCGAGGAATTTTGAAAATAGAATATGTTCCAACATCAGAACAATTTGCTGATATTTTGACCAAACCACTTGCAAGTGTTCCGTTTATGAAATTACGCAGTGGACTTGGACTGAGCAAAATGGACAAAACTTAGATTGACATTTTTGTTTTGAAATAATTGTTTAAAATTTCAAGTTTGTTTTACTTTCATGTCATGTGCATAATATGTTTATTAGTTTTGTTCATTTTTGATGTTTTAAGATGAAAAATTGTTGAAATGTAAATTGGCCTTGATATCGGGAAGAAGTGTTGAGTTTAGGCGATATCACGCCAATTCTAGAAGACCTTTGGCGGACTTTCGCACTTTTGGCGCCGCCGCTGTTTTCTCCTCAGTACGACTTTTGCTAACTTCGTTGTTGTTTGCGTTGTGTAAAGGCCGATGTTTTTTAATATGTTTCTCTTGTAAATAAACAGTAATATGACTATATCAGGATTGATTCTTGAACTCTGCCAAAATATACAACACTTAAAAATAAATTTAATTTTGTGTTTCTACATGTAAACTGTGAATAAGTTATGGATAACCCTAAATGCTCCATAGGAGTTTTTGAGAATGATGATTGTGATATTTTAAGTTACAGTAGGCAGTCTACTGTAAATAGTATTTCTGAGTACAGTGATGATGATAAAACTTTACTGCACCTGAGTACTGGGTGTAAAACTATTGAAACTGTTTGTACCTACCATGCAAAAAAATTTCTTGCCAAGTTTTGCCACCTTTATGGAACTTCTAGCTGGTAGGTACAAACAGTTTCAATAGTTTTACACCTAGTTCTCAGGTGCAGTAAAGTTTTATCATCATCACTGTACTCAGAAATACTATTTACAGTAGACTGCCTACTGTAACTTAAAATATTACATTCATCATTCTCAAAAACTCCTATGGAGCATTTAGGGTTATCCATAACTTATTCACGGTTTATATGTAGAAAGACAAATTTAAATTTATATTTAAGGATTCTAAAGAATTTCTTCTTTTACCTTTAACAAAACATTCTGTGAATATGAATGAACTTGAAATGAAAAGAAATCACATCAGCTTCACAAGATTTTACAGCAGAAACACTAGCTCAACAACCTACTTCTTTCAGAATTTGAGAGACAACTAAGATACACATGTGAGAGCAAGCCAGAACAAGGATGACCTGACCACATGGTATGAACAAACCTGGACAAGTTGAGAAATGCTCAGTCCTGTTGTGGGTAGCAATCAGATGTTTAAAAATCAGACAAGTTTAGTGGTATTCTATATTCCCATAGGTGCTAAAAATATTAAATTATCTTATTAAACTTTAAATATGTTTCTTCATTGCTCTTCTTAATCTTTTTTTAGCATTTAAGGCAAAGAATAAGGTATATAATTACATTTAAATAAAAAAAAAAAATTTAAAAAAATGAAAATAATCGTGTTGTTTTTGTGCAATTTTTTGAAAGTTCAGTCCCTTATATCTGCCAAACGCCTTTGAATAACACAGCAACTTTTGTTTTGTTAGAAAGCTGGTAAAACGTACTTAAAATACCATATATAAAAAAATTTTTATCTTGCCCCCCACATGCATTTTTTTAGCGTTGAAAATGGGATTTTTAAAAAAATTTACAACTTTGGGGGGGCATATCTCATAAAGGGGGTGGAGTAACAAGCCAATTTTTTTTATACAGTAAGTAACCATGACTATAAATATATGATGAAAAAATCGGCTTGTTACTTTGATTCCTTCATGGGTTTTTTAATGTTCGAAAGTAGTAAAAAATATCATTTTTGTCATGAACTTTGACCTTGAAAAAATACATATTTTTGTAAAATCTGAAATTTATTGATAGCATATATAAAAAGATCTTTTTCTTAGCTTTCCAATGAGCTATGTTTGAGCTCAAAATCTTTGATAGAAAAAAAGGTATAGTTCATAAGACAAAGCATCAAAACGCCCGATTTTTGAGGTTGCCAACAACAAAAATGGCCTATATATCAAAGGGTAAATTTTTTAAAAATAAAACGAACACTATTTTGAGCTCTGGGAAGTAAAAGGAATACACATGCAAATTTTCATCAAAATCAAAAATGGTGATGCGCACCCCATTTGTTGATTTAAAATGGAATGACCCTTAAGGGACCGTATGTGAAATCCTTCAAAATCTTGATTTTTCAAAACGTCATAACTCGGTCAATTTTTGTGGTAGAAGAGTGATTTTTTTTTAGTTTTAAACGTTACAGTGTCAAGAATGTTTTATTAAATATGATTGATAGGACTGGGGGGCTGTATAAAAATTTAAATTTCGTAACTCTTTCAAAATTTGATTTTTTGAAAAACATTGAATAGACCCAAAATTCCTTTCATAATTTGGAGATTTTTTCCTAAATAAGCTATATGCTTATCTCTAACGGTTTAGAAATTAGCTATTGGTCCACGATTGGAGTGGACACCCTGTATATTCATACATTTCTTAATGAAAAAAATTACTATTGTCAATATTTATTATGAATATCATAAACTAATAGTCAATATATAGAAATAATTTGTTGAATATACTTTTTTATACAATTAATTATATGAAAAAAATAGTTGAACTTGCGAAAATTGGAAATGGACAAGCATTTTAACCTTGATTCTCATTTTTAAAGACTTATATAAAAATAAATAAATTTCAATAATTTTTTGAGCGACAGAATTTTTTTTTTGGGGGGGGGGGGTATTGCTTGCAGAAAATAATTGTTCGCATTGAATTTAAAATATGAGTTATGCTTCAAAATCGTCTTTTTAACCTCCGGACAGCAAATGTAAGCAAATTTTGAAAATGACCCGCATGGGTTTTTACAATGAATGGCGACTCTATTAGTATATTTTAAGAATGGAAATAACTATTTCCCTCTACCCTTGATGTAATTTCTGACATGGATATCATTTTGCAGCTATTGACATTTACTATTCGCTTTCTTTTTAAAAGTTCTATTTATTTTTTCTCGCATTCAATTTTAAAAAATAAATGTTTTTGCTAAGAATGAGCACATAGTGAAACTTCTTGTATCGATTTTTTTTTTTTTTTTTTTGAAATGAAAACTGATATCATAATCCATGACAATTTAATTTCTACCTCAAAGACTATTTATTTCATTTTTTGTGCATGAGCTCATATTAGCTGCTCTTCATACTTATTTAATTATCCTGAATTATTCATTAAGAAACACGTGCAATATATTTTAACGTATAATAATTAACACATATAACTTAGTTCAGTAAAAAACTTAAAATAACTAAAATTTTAAAATGTATTGTTATCATGCGTATAAAGATAAAACTTTAACTTCTTTGTAATGTTTTCGCTCCTCTGGATAAAGCACTCTGCTTTCCACAGCATAGTCTTGATCAGCATTCTTTATTTTAACTCATACACGTAGTTAACGTAAAACATCTTTTACTTTCTTTGCAAATGACCAAACATGGAAACGATGCGATACCAAGCAAGCAGCGGAAGGGAGAATCGGGAGGTAGCTTCAATTTCTTGTCAAGTCTTCAAATTTGGCTACTTTTCGGCCGACTTTAAGACCCCTTATCTGGAAAACGAGGGGACGAGGGCACTTGATCTTTGGGTCAAAAACATGTTTCAGTATGCTCTTTCGAATGGTACCTTTTTTAACTTTTTTCATTTTTACTTAAATCGAGTACTTTCCTAGTAAGAATGTTATCCTGCACTAAATCTCCAGTACGCAAAGGCCTCAATAACCACAGAAAGAAAGTAAGTAAGGCGCTTAGTCTATTGCGATCGTTTAAGAAATCTGAAGAAAAAATAGTTTTATTACGTTCATAGCCATCTTATTCAATAATGTCAATAATTTTCCTGCTGCTTGTTAAGCTCTTTAAAGTCATACCAAACATTATGTGCTTTAACGTTTTCACATGCCCATTATGGACCGCAAAGATGACATCTAGTGAATAAGAACGAACTTGACCAGCAGATTTCATGCTTTTTTTTCTGTTTTTATTGCATCCACCTAGAAGGGTAAAATACAAGCCGATTAGCTGAGGAGGTATCGAAACTCATCCAGGCATTAAATGTTGTGATATTTTTAATCGCCAAAATATTTTTTTTTCCATTTGCAGTGTTAATTTTCTTAAAATTAATGCAGGTTTTTGCAAAATATTTTCAGTTAGTAAGTTTTCAAATATTGTATCGTCTATTGCTTGCAAACAATTGGGTGCTACTGTTTTTTTTTATTAAAATAGTAAAAAAACTGACAAAGTTTAGAAAAAATTCAAATTTTTTTCCTTCTAGGTGATGTGTAGTAAAAATCGAATTTACTTCAACCGAATTTTCTTCAAAGATCTTCTTCAATGAGTCGATGTACAGTTCATGTAAATATACAAATAAAAAGCAGGACAATTTCTTAATTCTATCTTCCTCGATGATGCTACTTGTTTCATTGAAAGCTAATTGGTGATATTCCCAATCACTTTTACTGGATTGTTTAAGTGAGGAGGATATTTTATTAACTCTAGGGGCATTCCGTATTAAAAAATACTTTTCGACCAATTTTTTTTTCAATTCATTTAATAACTCTGACGAACTTTACTGACTCTACTGAACTTTAACGTTGGGTAGATTTAAAGTCGTTAGTATCAGCTTTACGAAGTGGAAGTATTTTTGAACGTTATTTCTTCTATCTCCTGTTACAAAACCCACAAACAATTTGACAGTTATTAGAACTAGCATCATTTTCAGTCAGAATATTCGTATCCTGAATTGAATCATTCTCACCACTAATATCTGGTTCAAAAATGTCAATAGTTTCCTGAGAAGTTGTAGATTGGAAATCTTTTGATTTAGAAATTAAACTTGATTGCAATATTGATAAAAATTTTGGAGTTAAATTCTGTAAATGACGATTTCCTTGAAAAGTTGTATAGATAGGTTGTGTTTCTATTAATTCAGAAATTAAACTTAACTGGGATGTCACTGAAGAATCTGTAGTTAAATCAAATTATTTTATGTTCAACTCAGGGAACTATTGTCTGCAGGTCCACATGCTGATTTTTGTTTTTCACTGTTTCTACAGATTCAGAAGTTAAGTCCAGTAAATGCCTTATAGCAATACTCATCAAGCAAGATAACGCCTTTATACTTTAGGTTACGTTTTTTTCAACATTTTTTCAATGTTTCCTCCGAGAACAAAATTATTTTACCATCGCTTGTATTACAAACGAAACAAATCAATGTATTTCCCATGATAAGACTTTTCACTAAAACTACACTTCCATTTTACAAAAAACAAACATCAATAATAAACCGTAGGTTGTACGCATAAGAGTTCAACACATAATACCGTATAAAAGAGCGATAGTTGGGCAGTAAACGATCGCGATAGACTAAGCGCCTTATCTCACTTGAAAATGTGTTGCCTTGCGCTCGCAGACTTTCAGTGTGTCTGGCAAGATGTTTACACCATCAAAACTGTCTGGCTGTTGAGATTTTACAAGTAACATAGATAAATTCAGCTTGTATTTTCCATAAATGAAGATCATAGATGTATTTTACCTTCACAAAGTGGCTCATCATTTCGAATTTTCAAAGCAATGCTATTTTCTCAAAAAACAACAAAAAATGCCCCCAATTATGTGCAAAAACATTAACTACGGTGTAGGCGATAGGGAAAAGAATGGGGTTAAGGAACTCTTTTACAGAATTCTTTCAAAATGAATGGTTTAAAAACTCGCTTCTAGGATACCTTTGGTGGCGTAAAATAAAGGGTTCAGCGGCTTCCTATGCACCCTTCTCTTTTCTTGGCTACGTTCCTGTCCTCTCTTATTCAATTAAATTATTAATAAAACTGCTGTGAAAAATTTTCCCTTGGCTTTTTATTCCATTTGAGTGCTTTTCATAAGATAAATTTTCAGTTTCCGGGCCTCATGATTTTACTTGTTTTAAATACCCGGCCCCAGTATTTTTTTAAAAAACATTTTAGATAAATGTGGTGACACTTTAAGACTTTTCTTTTCACTTTATTTTATTTAAATATCACGGAGTCTCTAGATAAAGATTTGGTTTACATTCGCTTTACACATTCCAACATTTCGTACTACTATTCATTACAGTATTTTAAATCTCGTTTACCGTATTTATTATTTTTTTCCTATAGAAACCATGGAAGTTGCATGTATTTTCCCCATCATTTTCATGATGATATTTTTACAGAAATAAAAAGATAAAATAAATATAAATACGTCGGCGGCCCCAATGTTAAGCTGTCTCTCTTATTCATCTATGCACTTTTTTTTTATTAAAATGAAGATGCACTGAATAAGTTTCTTTGGGTAATAAAATATTTGAAACTACCATTTCGGCGGCCCTCAATTATGCAAATTATATTGTAAGTTCTTAAATACTATTCGAAGCATGGACGGATTTATGGGGTGGGCAAGGGGGGGCATTGCCCCCCCCCCCCAGTTTTTTTGGGGGAAAATCTTGATCACATTTGCTTTTTTTTTTAAGAATGATAAACACACACATTTATTAGCCGACAAATGGTATTTAAATACTTCATGTAGAAAGTTTATTTTGCAATGAAAATAATCGTAAGAAGTCATTGTGTACCTTTATTTATTTATTACTTATTTTATTCATCATTTAGCACAAAGAGAAAATAAAAGCGTTTTACTTTCATTTGTCCGCTCATTTTCACCAGTTAAAATCGACCGAATTTCGGATCGGCATTTGAGAGAATATTTTGAAAAGTGCCAATTTGAAGTTGGAGTTTCCTGATTAAATTTTTTTCTTCGCAGAAAAAAAAGTAATATTGGATTCTAAGTCTAAATTGGGTCTAGAAGCAAGAAAATAAAAGGGGAGGTCAAGGAAGTTATTTACCCCCTCCTTAGAATACTCACTTTTAAGCCGTTACAGATCTGATGTTAATATGAGCTACATATCTGAGTTTATGCTTTCAGTCTTCGTTAACATAATAATGATATCTCGCTTGTATTTTTAACATAGAATTCAGATAATTATATTAAAATATATATAGGTTAGCTTCAAAATCAAATTTCATTATAAAAAACATTTCTTGAAAATAAAAACGAGCGACAAGGTAGTAAAGGATAAAATAAATAAGGTAAGGATAAAATAAATTATGAGATTACCAAATCCAAGCTAATAAAACATTTGTTTTGTTTTAAAACAACACACAAGTTCAACTTTTTCAACATAAAACTCTTCTGCTTGCTTTTCTTTAATTAGTTGCAGGAAATCTAATTCTGATCAAGAGATCAGAGACTCAAATTTAGCATGCTAGTTATTATCTAGTTATTTAGCGAAGTTATGAGAAATTGAAGCACCAAAAAAGATAAATAAAATAATAATAATAAATTAACTTAATTTCTGCAGTGTCAATTTTTCTTATTTTGCCAACTTCAATTGTCAGGTCATACAAACCCACAAATGAAGCAATTGTACTAAAACTCATTGCTTTTCGTTTTTTAAGAACAAAAATATTCAATATATATGGCTGAAACCCAGTCTTTTTGCTTTTTAATAATTAAGAAACGTTAGATTCAGTTCGGTAACATATTCGTTATTTTTCACTGTTACCGCTTTGACTGTTACCGATCTGACAAACAGACGAATATTTAATTTTATAGCTGAGACAATCGCGCTAAACCAAAATCAAACACAAAGATTTTTCACTTTTAATCACGGAATGTACTTATATATAAAATAACTTTCAAAATAATAAAAACTGCGCATTTAAGCGTGTGTTACCGATCTGATGGCTTAAATGACACATTTTATAACATCACTTTAAAAAAAAATTACCTATAATTTTAGATGCAGAAATGAAAACTTTTAATTACAATGCGATAAAACATCACACCAGCTACTCAGTATCACGTAGTATCTCTGCAGGAAATGACCATGGGAGTCTCAAAATGGATCGGAAGTAATTGTTACCGCTCTGACGGCGGAACTGAGGGACACGCTTATTTTGCATCGGCTAGAAAGCAGAGGTCGATTGAAACAAATATAAAGCAAAATATCAATAGAGGGTTAAAAATAGAATCGTTTTCTGTGCAAGCGCGTTTTGTTGGGAAATTAGAAAGTGCGCATGACCTGTTTGCATGTGCTAAGCTTTACCATTTGGGACACGTTACCGATCTGATGTTTGAAATATAATAACAATAGTTTTTGAAGAAATTTTTTTTTCCAGATATTATTATATGAAATTAAAGCAAAACCTCAGAATCTTTTGCGGAAAAATTATTTTTTGACAAGTAATTGAAATACAAGTGAAAATTCACTTGGGACTCAAATAAGCACTTTTCTAAATATTAGCTCACTTCTGCTTATGAGGTACGCTCAATACAAAGATTTATATTTGAATTTATCAATCAATTAACAATAAAGTGAAATGAAACGGGGTGATTATTAATTTTATAAATAGTGAAGTACAAATTCTGTTCGACTAAGCATGTTTCAAAAGGCTTACAGAGACAGTAATAACGTTATAAGTATTTTATAATTATTGTGTGTAACGATTTTATAAAGTAAAATGTTCAAATTTATATTTTATAAATCTTGAAAATTATCAAGGTAAAACTATTTTTATAAACGAAACCAAAAAAAAACCTCACCCATCGTAGATGTCTATGTATTGACTCTTTATTAGTACACGTTAATTAGTACATAAACTTACGACGCTATAATCAAACGGCCTTGGGGGGGGGGGGGGTTGTAGTAGCAGATAGTATTAAAAAAAACCTTGCCCCCCCCCCCCGGTTTTCTCTCCTAAATCCGCCTATGATTCGAAGATACCTTATTTATTTTCCAATATTGTGCGTTTACATTTTGTTGTTTTCATGATGATATGTTTACGGAAAACAAAATGTAAATACGTTCACGGCCCCTATCAAGCTACCTTCTTTATTTATATTTTCATTTTTTATTAAACTGAAGCTTTCTACCAGTTTGAACTATGCACTGAATAATTTTCTTTATTTAGTAAAATGCTTGAAACGAACATTTTAGTGGCTACCTCAGTTATGTAAACTATAATTTAGAACATTGAAAGTTTTTAAATAATACTTAAAAAGTGCATATTTCTTTTAAAATTCAGCAGAAAGAATACTTTTCAGCCACTTTTATTTCATTTCATTTATTGTTGATATTATTATTATTTTTTAAATGCGAAGGATTTTTTTATTAAAATCACTAAAATGAAATTGACCGTCTCATTTTTAAAAAGTGCCCCCCTCCCGCAAACCCCTTAGCGACGGCCCTTCCTCTGACCATGTGCGGTGTGTGTGTGTGTGTTTTTATAAATTCGAATTATTTAAAATTGAAATTTCATATCATTCTGAGCCTGAGCTTAAGTTTCCATGACCCACTTGTCAATATTGTAAGCATGCCTTCAAAATGTCAATGCCAATATTTTCTATTTTCTAAAGTAAAACTAGTCAGCAGATGAAAAAACAAATTGTCAAAACAAAAACGAATATAGTGTGGAAAGTGCAAAAGAATAAACTCAACTTTAATCCTTAACGTTAAATGGGAGTGAAACAAAAAATATTAATATTGTGTATACAGCAGTAAACAATCATCTAAATAAAAAACAATGAGCTTAAAATAAAATCTAAATATGAAATATAATTTACAGAAATTAAGTTAATTTCAATCGCCAACTGAAAGTCAAGTGCTTGATTCATAATGAAAAAAAAAGGAAATTATAAAGTGTTAAATGCGATTTTATAAAAGAAATAGGAAAACGTTCTAACATAAAAAATGATCCGAACAAAAATATTGAAGTAAAATAATTTTAGATATGATCCAAATAAAAATATTGAAATGGTTGGGAGCGTTAACTATGATTCAAGTTTTAGAAAAAGAGTATTAAATAAGATCCTAATAAAAACACTGAAGTGATAAAAGCTTGAATATGATTTTAGTAAAAATATTGAAATAATATAACTTTAAATAAGACCCGGATAAAAAAAATTAGAACGCTAGAACATTAAATAAGATCCTAAGAAAAATACTTAAACTGGAGAACTTTTATTAGGATCCAAATGAAAAAAAAAAAAAATACTACTTAGAGAAATAATGTGCAACTAAAAGTTTATTTCAATATCGCCAGCTAAAAAGCCAAGCGAACAGACAAGATCGAATGGTTCCATTTCTGAGGAATAAAACAACAATAGAAACTATGTGGCGATTTGTATGTTGTGACTTTAAAAACAGAGAGAGACGACATAGTGTTAAATGAGATCCAAATAAGAATATTGAAAGAGCAGAACGTTAAAGATTATCCAAATGAAAGAATGACGAAACGATAGAATTTTAAATTGGATCGAAATAAAAATATTGAAGCAATGGAGCCTTGAATATGAAATCTCTAAATACCTGTATGCAGAAAAGTAACATTAAAATAACAAAGCGCGCTACATTTTGACTGGATAATGACTTGAATAAGAATATTGTAATGCGAGAACATTAAATAGGATCCTAATGTCGAAAAAGGATTTTGAGAAGAAGCAATAGTTAATTTCAATATCATCCAACGGAGTATCAAAACGCTTTTTGATGGATGACGAAGAGAAGAAACGTTAAAAAAATGGGATATCGTAAAAGGTGATTGAAAGAAACTCTGAATTCGATTCGGGGTTGTGAAAATGCTTACCTGTAATGTTCGGGGTGTAATCCGGATGGGCGCGAAGCAGCGTGTGGCGAGCCTTCCGCTCTGAGGCCGAGCCTCGCGGGCTTTGACCGACTTTGGGAGATGATACTTGTTGAGCCGGATGCGATAGACCGAGGCCAATGTCAAGAGGAAGGTCGCTACCTGGTTTCGTTTCGATTCCCTCGGATTTCAAACTTTTCAATTACCCGTTCCTTCAAGAAAGACAAATTCACTCTCATCAGTGGTGTAGTCCTCAAGGGGGTAATACCCAACTTTGAAAAGGAAACAGAAGCATCTATAATTTCATTTCAGTCTTGTATAAATTCATTAGATGATGAAAAAAGTGTCTTAAATAGAATGGAGCACCTTCCTTATTTAAATTTCATTTTGAGCTTCAATTCCGGACCCTTTTTCCTACGACACTGGTATCCATTCCTTTTTATGACTCGCGTTTTATTTTCTCCTCAGTCCATTTTTGAATGAGTTGTTTTCAATTTGTTGAGTCATTGTTCCATTCAATTGTGAAAAAGTAAAGCATTGCTTACTTACTGTTACCAGCGCATTTTGTTCAAAGAGAGTGAAAGAGCAAAAAATGCAGTTGACAGTATTATTAATAAAACAATAAAGATTAATGATCCCTCTATTGTGTCTGTTATTGCGAGGTATTCTTGGAAATGTTCGATGCCAGAGCTAAGTTTTTACTCCTGAGATCCGGAATTTTCAATTTACCGAAGAGGGTCCGAGTCAGTTATTCGAGATTCTAGTATCTGCATTCAATGAAGCAATACAACGCTATATGTTATGTTATGGTAAGGTCAGGTGGGGTAAAAAAGAAGCAATTTTACAATTATGCTTGGACAGCAAAAAATGTATACTGATTCAAACAGTGTGATTAAAATGCTCAGGATATGCCAATTATTTGATCCTTCTGACATTAAAGTGAAAATTCGTAGAAAAAACTAAATATTGATATCGATAAATAGTTTATAAAATGTATCGTGAATGCTTATTTCATGGGGATACACCATAATTTTGGAAAGAATTCATCAAGCTCCAAAATAACGAGATCATTTTAAAGATTTTTTTCGCACTGTTAACGAAAAATAATCAATCAACTGAAAATTTTGCTGTTGTTTAAAACATTATTTAAAAAAAAAGAGTTTTTACCTTCCTTCGGTCAAGTGCGAATTTTTCACATGAGTTAGTAATAATTTATTGCCCAAAATCCAAATATAAGCTTGCTTAGGTTTAGCCTTGAAACTAATGTGTTAAACTTGTTAACAAAACTTCAGTTTTATAATTTCTATTATTTTTTAATTGTTTCCGGCAATAATTTAAAAACGTAAGTAATTACTTACTAAAATTTTACATTGTTTTTCGCAGCACGTTAAAAACGGAAGTAAAATGTGAAAATCATGACAGAGAAAGTAAATACAAAACTAGTCTTTAATAATAAAAAAAAAACTAACTTCTTCCTGTAAGTAACTTTTCCTAATAGAAATTGTTTATTTTTTGTTCCGTTTGATAATCAAAATAGTTCTGTCTAATACAACGGTAATTTTACAAAGTTGTAATTACTCCGTTGGAATTTAATTTCTTCATCATTTCGTAATTTTTTTTGAATTGATTTAAAGCTAATGACTGCCTTTGATCTTTTGCTGCAAACGTATTTTAGGTTTTTGTCAGATTTCAACAGTTTAAACAGGCCCGTCATTTAGGGGGGGGGCAGGGGGGTCAATTGCCCTCCCCTGGCTTTGAGAAATCAATGTATTTACAAAAAGTGGGCGTGGTTTTTGTTAGTTTCTGGTGAAATTGTGTTGTGTTTTTACCCTTCCCCCCCCCCCTGGAAAAACTTGAAATGACGTCCCTGAGTTTAAACCTGTATTTCCCTTTTACATTTTTGAGCCCATCGCCACCTCTAGAGGTTGACTGGCACTTATTGCCCCCGCCCCCTTTCTTCCTTGAAAAAAATATAAATTGGCGATAGTGAGCATCGATATTATTAAAAATATGAATGACTATTTTAATTTGAATAAAATGAATATAATAAAGTACATTTTCCAATCACTATTAAACTAATAAAAAATAAATAAGTTAATTTTTCCTCCGAAACGAACTCATAGAATTTTGAAGGGAAATACAGAATTGAGATTGCTGAACTACTGTTAAAAATATAAGTACTTATTTTCAGCAAATTCTTCTTATTTTTTTAAAAAAAAGCTAAAATCTGGGGCATTTAAATATACTGACAGTAAACATAAAAATTTGAAAATTCATAACCTTGGCAATGACTGATGAAAAAAATCCTTGAGGTGCAACCGAGTTGTGATTATGAAACACTGAAACTGTAATTTGTTTCTTTCTCAAGTTGTGAGTCTTTACACTTAACAATTGGACACTTAACAATTGGAACACTTAACAATTGGTTTGTATACGTTTTCAATTTCGATTATCGCTGACTTTGTGTATTATATTTTTTTGTCTTTTAAGTACTCATCACCCGCCAAGAATTTTTAACCTCCAGCAGAAGCCAAAACACCCCTTTGGTGGCCATAGCATTCAGGTTGGAAACCACTACTTTAAAATGGCCAAAAAAAAAAAAAGAAAAGAAAAAAACACGACCACTTACATGTAAATGCATTGATTTCCCAAAGTCAGGGGGGGGGGGGACAATTGGCCCCTGAAATGACGGACCTGGGTTTAAAATAAATTTTTGATACTTTTCGAGCAAGATTCGCTAACATATATCATAAAATAAAAATCCTATATTTATTTTTAAAATATTATGGCATCTGATAATTTCAATATACTTTTTTTTTTTGCACTGCGATATATGTTACCTAAAAGTTATATTTATTAAGCTGATTCATTCATGACTAACAAACATAATTATTTGAAATAATTAAAAATTTACTTACTGCAATTTGTGTATAGTATGATATATTGTTATATTGAAGCATTTAATAATATAAAAAATATATTACATCTTTTTTTATGTTCGTAAAATTATCATCAACTCATGCGTAATCAGTTTCACGGAATGCATTTATTTAACAGCACCTCCCCCCCCCCCCACCTTCAAGAAAAAAGCAAATTAATAGTCACTTTATCCAGGATACCGTGAAAAAGGCCGTTGCCCCTGAATGGGACCGTTTGTTTGGCCCTGTAGAGGGTAGTTTGTTAAATCGCATCTGCTATTAAAAACCATAGCAAAATGGGGAAGATGGCAAAAAATACGCAACATTGTAACTGAAAACAAAAACGTAAATGAAAGCAAGATGCGATGTAAATACAGTTACAAGCAATAACAAGATGCGCGTTTCCGAGCATCCGTCAGACAAATGTGTCGTCTGGTTGCAAAACCGATCATCTCCAAAACAGAAAATTTTCCAGGAGAGACGATTTTTTGTCACACCTAGGGAATTTAAGATAGAATCCAAATCTCTTGTTGTTAATGTGTCACTAGGATAGTAGGTTTTAAAGCACCATAAGAGAATCTGGGGGAAGGTGCAGGGAGGGGAAAATTCAAAATTATAGTTTGGATTTGGCTGGTTTTGCAACCCATTTTGGAGTTGGCCGGTTTTGCAATAAACTAAAGCTTAAAATCTGTACAAAATTGACTTTAAATAGCGGGGTTTTAGCCAAGAAAAATCATTCACAATGTTTCTGTATAACTGAACTTTATTTTAGGTTGAGTAAAATCATTAAAAAATATATATACAGGGTGGTTATTAATTAACGTGAGGTGTTTGGAGCCCTGTATCGCGTGAAGTATTGGGGGAAATATTGCCAAAATTCATGGGCACACATATTAGACCATGGGATTTCGATTTCTGAAATAAAAAAAAGTTTAAACAATGGTCACCAGGGGAAATTTTGGCGCTGCAAAAGTGTATTACCCTGATTGTCGAAGAATTAAATGCCACTGACAAAATATGCATCCATTTTATTTGCGAAAATGACTTTTTTATCACAAATGTAGTTCAATATGATTACCATTGTGAAGTTGCAAGAGCTGGATACGATGTACAACATTTTCACGGCAGCTCGTAACATATCAGAACTGATATCTGACTTTTAAAGCTACAATATCTTTTAAACTTGCTATATAAGAAACATGTCTTTGATGACTTAATTGGCTTGACTTGCAGAAACTGTATTCACGATTTTCTCCATTACTACACGTTTAAAAACAGCTTTCAGTGAGCAGGGGCCGATTAACCCCTGTGGTTAAGGGAAGCTCAGTCTCATTTTGGGGCCCTCCGCTTTTTGTTGTGGGGAAAATTTCTAAAAATATTTGCCAAAATTTAAAATCTAAACGATTTAAGAGTAAAAAAAGCTGTTAAAGTACAACCATAGCACAGTTGGGACAAATTATATTGAACCAGCTCTCTTTAAAGTTAAATATAAAAGTCAAAACTTGAATTTTTTTGCAGCTTTTTAGTCATTTTTGGGCCCCCTAAAAACTTGGAGGGGAAGCTCAAGCTTCCCGAGCCTTTTGGTAATCAGGCCCTGTCAGTGAGCAACAATAACATGTAAACAAACTAAACTATCGTCAAGACGCGATATGATAATCGGGAACATTAGTGCCACCTGCCTACCTGTTGAATTTGGAGATGACCGGTTTTGAAAAACACTGACGAGTGGATGTGGCCGCTTTTGCAGCACATTGGGGTTTTCTAACCCCCAAAACGCACTGATTTGACCTGTTTTGTTGTGGTTTCTCATTGCCAATGGGTGGGAATATTAGTAAAGGACTTAGTACAATAGAAAAAGAGTCTTTCCAAAATTGAGGAGTTGGCCGGTTTTGCAACTAGACGACACAAATGTCTTCTCAATGTGCACGCAAAATTGAACTTGTCTGATGCCCTAGAGACAGGGGAATTTTGTCCCAGACACGTGTCTGCCCCTAGTAGCACAAAAACATAGTTTCTACGTAGTGTTTCTACGTGGTTCGATGTTTTGAATTCCGAATTATAACAGAAATATAGAATAAAAATCAAAATATATTTTGTTTCCGATTCATTTTTAGTTTCAATTTTCTTTTCCTTATTCAATTTTTTACAAAATTTATTCATAAAAAAAAAAAACGATTACTGAGCAATCTTTTTATCGAAATATTATTCGAAAGCAAAATAGCAAAAAATAGAAAATATCGTTTAATATTTTTTAATTTTCTCTATTACGTTCGTATTCCGTGTTAAAGAATGGTGATCATCCCTTATATTCATAGTAAAGCGTTGCAATTAATTTATGTCGTAGTACCCAGGTGTTTTGTTTGATATGATTGAGCTAATGATAGTTTTGAAATATTTTCTGAAGCAGTTATTGAATTTAAACATTAGCCCATTCCACACTTACAGTGCAAGCAAAACATCAGTAAAATTGTAATGGATTATCTTGCGTGTCATTACTTTTAGAATACGAACGGCTAGTTGATTTTTGATCTCATTTTGTTCACTTTTCTTCCATTGAGTTAAGCTTTAAGTTAAGTTTAAAATTTTAAATTTAATTCAAGCTCCATATGTAGCTTTTAATTGAACCTGTGCATTTGCAAATTCAGAAAAATTCAAGTCAACTAATATTGCTTGCATGTGTCTCATAGCAATGAATAATTTACTAGGAATAAAAATGAACTGAATGATGAAGCTAGTTCTCATAATTACATATAAATAATAGTAAAGAATCATCACAATGTCATACTGCAACACATTAATAAACATCTAAGCAGTGGCAGTGGTAGGAATTTAGAGAAATAAGTTACTGGTCCAATGGATCAACAACTACAAAATTTCTCTGGTCTCTACACATATTAAGTGGTCTATTATCACGTTTTCGTTTGAAATATTCAAATACAGGGAACTCTCACTTATGCGCCGGCCCAAGGGATCAACAGAAAAAGGCGCATAAGTGAGAGATACGCATGAGTGAACAAGCCTATTTAAAAGTCTAAAACGCAACATAGGTTCGAATGAAGAATGCATAAGAATGTTTCTATAGACAAGGGACATACTACTACGGTTTGGCAATTGCTGTAACGTAACTACAATGACAAAGAAAAACAAAAATTGTAGAACACCTAATTACAAACTATTCCCTTTAAACGATCCATAATAGGTATTTGTCCCTGTTCGAACTCTAGTTCAAGCGGAAAAAATGCCTTCCGTGAGCAATAAGGGTGAAATATTAAAGAAGAAATTGGGTGAAATATTAAAGAAAAATGCTTATTTTTCAAAGGAAATTATTATTTTATTTTTTTACATTTTACGGAAAATTCGGCGCATAAGTGAAATATTTATCTTTAGAGCGACACATAAGCGAATGACGCATAAGCGAATGTGAAAAAGGCGCATAAAAGAGGCGGTTTATAAGTGAGAGTTTACTGTATTAAAGAAAAAACTCAAAAAAGTAAAAAAAAAAACCTCATAATATGTTAAGAGAAGGGATGCGACATCGAAGGCAAAACATCGATGTTTCAAGACATCGATGCTTCGATATCAAGACATCGATGGTATTGATACATCGACAAAAAACATCGATGTTTTCAAACATCGATCTTTTTTATAAAAAATACTTCCATTTAAATGTACAGTAAATGTTATTACAGTAAATGTCCTTTTTCTGTTAGTCCCTTGGGCCGGCGCATAAGTGAAAGTTCACTAATTGCACTTTTAGAAAGCAAACTCAACAAACCGTCTTAGGCAGGAATTCAAGTGAAACAGGCGATCGCAAATTACAATCGCTACTGGAAATGAATTACATTAGAACGTTTCTTGATAAAAACATCGTGACGTCAGCGTGACGTTAGCCTATAAAAAACGAGCTAGATAAAACGTCACAGCCTACTTGGCGAATTAGAGGAGACCGCTGACTGCTTGTGAGCTCTTATTGGCTCCGCCCGTAGTGACGTCACTGCCAAGTTAAACTGCTGCGAAGTATAGATCCGATCATGTTTACGTATCGTCCTCTTAATAGTACCGAAATCAAATCCTTGGGAACAAATGCGCGCCGTTAGAAAGTCATGCTCGTTCTAGCGTTGGGTGCATAAACAACGTCAGTCACTGGACTCACGTCGTTTCTGCGGTCCAGGCCTCGAAAATTATATTGCCCGACATGCAAGGGGCATGTAAAATTTTTGATCGGGCATGAATCTTCAACCCTTACATGCCCAGCTGGCCATGTAATTTTAAGATCAAATATTTCTTTCCTAAACTTTATTATTTCGTATTTTCAAAAAAAATTACCACATATGTTAAGATTAAAATAATTATTAATTCAGATACAAAACTGCAAATTTAATATTTTGTCTGTTTAACATGTTGACTGCCCAAGTAGGAAATAATGATAATTTGTAGCATATCATTTTAGCTGACAGAATAGAATTTGGATTAGCTTGTATGTGATTTGCTGTTTTCCTCCAGATTAGAATTTGACTTTTACAATGACATTAATATGGATATTTGACTTCTGAGGAGCGGAAAGTAAAAGCTAATAGGGAAGTTTTCGATTTTTCAATTTTATTTTTATATGATAGAGCAACATACATGAACATCAACGGCGAAAAAATTTTTGCGCTGCGACAAGTAATTTTTTTTTAAATATTTTTTTAATTTCAAGCGGCTGTGACGTCACTGGGCAGTCGTTGGCGCTTTTGAACTTTCCACTAAGGCGAAGAAAGAGCGAGAAGCTTTATGCGAGGAGCTCGAGAAACCGGTTTCTCCGGCTTCCGCACTGTTGTTCGTTCTGCACTGCCGTAATTTTTTTTCTCGCCAAGTGATGCGTTCTAAAAATTTGACTGCGGATTTCGCCAAAAAATATCAAAACAATCACCCCTAGCAGGGTATTGGATTGCTCTTTGAAAAATCCAGTTTTAAATAGTGAATTAGTAGACTTTAAAGTATTGATTACGGAAGGAGAAAATCCCGCAATGAAACGATAATATAGCAAAAATCCAATTTTTATGGATGAAAGGCTGAAAGTTACTGCCATCTGACGTCACGGGTTTCGGTTTCAAGGCGCGCTTTTTTTGCGCTTCGGTTTTTTAAAAAAATCATTAAGAATCAACCGTTGTGTTTTAAAATTCGGCAATGGTGAATTTTTGTGTTTTGTAAGCCTCTTAACAATATCTAGTAGTTAAAAGAGGGATATTCAATAGGTCACAACTACCCTATTGACAGGTACATTGTTTTTAGCCCAGCTCATATGCTATGTATGTTTTGTAGCTTGGCAATCAACGTCTTAACACTGTACGACAAGTTCAAACGTTTTTATTTATAAACAACAAAAATAAAACTGGGCATGTAAAAATTTTATTCGGGCATGTACTGTTTAGACAAACATACCCGGCAGGGCATGTAAAATTTTAAAGATTTTTCGAGCCCTGCTGCGGTCAACTTTTAGAAGGGAGGCCCCGTAACTTTGGAACTACTAGCCTGATTGACGCGATTTTTGCTGTCAACACGCATCTGACCTCCCAGAGCTTGTTTCCATAAAAAACGATTTTTTGAATTTTTTTGACTGAAGTGGTTTTTGATCTCACGGATTCAATTATAGAAAACTTTTTTAGTGAGATAGATACTGCAACTGTTGATTCACTATATAACTTTTATTTATCTCATATTTTTATGAAACTTTTTTTGTTGAAATGTAAAGCACCGTTATCGAAAAAAAATTCTAAAGCCAAACAAAAACAACGATGTTTAAAAATCCTTGACCGTAAATCATCGGTAGTAATTTTTTTAAATAACTATTTCAATCCGATAGATATTGCAACTGTTAAAGATGAATCTTTTTTATTGTATATTTTTACTACTTTTTGATGAAGTATAAAACATACATCGAAAAAGAAAAAAACATCGAACACGAAACAGTGATCATAAAAAGACATCGACCTTAAAACATCGATGGTAACAATCAAAAACGTCTTCTTCCGAGATTGATAGCGTAACGGCTGATTAACAATATAACTTTTGTCCGCATATTTTGATGATTTTTTTTTTTTTTGCTGAAATATAAAACATTCACATAAAGAATAAGAAAGAAATAAATAAAATTTTAAAAAATGGCGAAAGCAAATTAGAAACGTTTTAGAAACATCGAGAGCAAAACATCGATAAAAATCATAGAAAATGTTTTCTAATGAGATTAATACTGAAACTCCTGATTAAGGATGGAAACTTCTTAATACGTCTGCATATTATATATTTTTATCAAGCTTTTTTTGCTGGATTATAAAACATCGACATCGAAAAAAACATCGAACCCAAAACATCGATGTTGGGAAAAAATCGACAATCAAACATCGATGTTTAAGCAAAAACACCGATGATTCTAAAACATCGACATCGATGTCGCAGCCCTAGTTAAGAGCCATTATTTTGAAATTCAGACAAGGTGTGGCAGTGGCATTTTTTGATTTCTCATAATTTTTTACAGGTGAAAGTAGGTCATGAGAAGTGAACATTCTAAAGTTTTTAGCCCCCCCCCCCCCTCCCAAAAAAAAATTGTTCGCTCGGTAAATTCCTAAAGTTTGATACTTTGCAGCGCTTTTTTGGTAAATCGACTGAAAGACGTATTTCAGTGCGCTGTACACTGTAAAAACCAGGGGTGCCAAACGGGTGACTTTAGCCAACATAGGGTGAAAATACGGTGTCGAAGGGTGCCATCAGGGAGCCAAAGTAGGGATTCGATGCCCTTTGGTACCTCCCTGGGTAAACGGTGCTTCCGAAGACCGAGGTGCCATTAAATCCACCAATAGCAGAACGTAGATAATAGCGCATGCGCGCTGACTAATTTCCATCCATTTTTAATGGCGAACGGTAAAATGTTACAACAACAATTAGCAAATTTTTAATTAACTCATTTGTTACAAGTTTGAATATAATATTTCTAAGTACTAAAATTTTACATTTTTTGTTGATTTTTTGTTTCTAGCAAACTTTTGTTCGATTGTTTTCATATTTTTTTACCTCAAATTCATATTTATATAAAGTTGATCTCTATAATGGTAATAAAGTTTTTTGTTTCTATTGAAACATTATAGTTTAACCCATACCTTAGCCACAGCAACGCGTGACCGGGTCAGCTAGTAATGTTATAAACGATAGTCAACGAATGCGTTTTTAGAATATTAATTTTTAAAATTTCTGCGAAATTATGCGTAAAATTCATCCGTTTACACAACGTCGTCAAAGATATGACTTGAAATTGTTTAATTATGACTTCAATTTCGAAAATATTTTAGAAGAGAATATCAAATCGCATTCCTTTTCCCCTACTATTACCAAAGATTATCGATAATTGCATTTTTATTACTAAAATTGCAAAGCTTTCGGAAGGGAGGGGGGGAGGGAGGCATCCGAACCCAATTCTTGCCTATTTTTTTCTCAAACATGGCTTATAATTGCATTTTCTGGTATTTCAATTTAGGAAAATTCTGGGAGGACAGTCTGTGGACCCGTTCCCTTCCATCAACGTCCAAAGTTGGTTTGCTATTGGGCTTCCAGGACTTAAATTTCGAAAATTTTAAGATTGAAAATCCTAAACCCATCCTTTTCTCTAATGACATCAAAATGCATCAAAACTGCCTTTCAAGATTTCAATTTCAAAAACCTTTCCACGGTACAGAACCTCCTCCTCTCTTAAATATAATCAAAATTGACCTACAATTTCGTATCTAGAGCTTAAGCTTCGAAGGTAATGTTTTGAACTGCATCTCTTGCATAACTTAATAAAAGATCGTCTATATTTGTGCATTTAGGGCTTCCATTTGAAAATTTTCCTGGAAGAGAGCCTCTAAATTCCCCTGAAGGTTGTTAAATTTCGTAAAAAAATTTGTTTAGGACTTAAATTTAGAAAATTTGCGAGGGAAAAATCCTTTTACACCCAGGATTTGATTCACCTTATTTCTATTTTTTTTTTTTTTTTTTTTTCGTTTTTAACCGCTTCGTCGTCGTGCCCGTTCCTCATACGGGCAAAATATTCGGGCAAATTTTGTCGTGCCCGTGTCTCATACGGGCTGCGTTTCTGATATTTTTAAAGCTTCAAAACTTTTACTTTTTGTCGTGCCCGTATTAGGTTTATTTCTACAACTACTGCACCTACTAAAGAAGGTGGAAAAAAAAAAACAAATTTGGAGTTTCGAAAGGATTTGGTAGATGAAGCAAACTTTAAGGGGAAATTGGGTAAGTTTATTAAAATTTTCCTACCTTTAAAAAACCACTAAATTCAAAGAAAAATGCAGTGTTTTTTATTTTTCTATGTTTAAAATATTATGAGTATAAAAAAACAAAAATAAAAAAACCTGATGAATTTTGATCAGTTTTTCGAAAAAAAGTGCGACGAGTAAGCGGTTAAACCATAATCCATCCTATGCGTGCTCTTCATTCATTTTAGTAAGAATCGTTTTCTAACTTTAGAAGCTGGAACCACTCTCTATTTCCCAACAAAGATCTATACAACTATGTGCTAAAAAAATTGAGGGTCACCAAAACCTCATATTCCTCCCCACCCTTGTCAAGTCAGTTTGACCTCACGATAGATGAGAGCCTTGTTTCGTTATGAATTATATCATAATGGACTCGGTTTTTCTATCTATTGCTCTTTTATGGGAACGGAATAAAGAAATTATTCTCAGAAACACTGGAAAACAAACAAGTTTTTAAAACATACATCGCCCCTCCCCAGGGAGTATTTGGGGATTTATTTAATGAAGAGTCAAGCTAATTATTAAGGCAAATTTACAAATTGATATTTCAAAATATTAAAGTTTTTATTGAGAGAAGGTAGTTTTAAATTTATTACGGAGGGGAGAGAGATGTGGTCCGCATCCACTCCCTTAGCAACTCTGGATCTAGCTTCTGGTTTTGTGGGAGGTTATTATCGAAAGGGGGGGGGGGCAATTCTGGGGCTCAAATGAGGAGTGGGCAAATTTGTCGAAAAAAATCCCCGAAATGCAATTTTAGGCTACCCCCATGATCCTTCCCCTCCGGTTTCTCCAAGTGCCCCCCCCCCCCGGAGCAAAATGTCTGAAAGAAACACTGCTGCCAGAACATATGACAAAGGTCACAAGAAATCCACCTGTTCCCCTTCCCACTCTTAACCTCTTTCAAAATGCATATAACACCCGTACTAATTCAGAATGATCCACTTAGAAGGCAATACAAAAAGACAAAAGTGCTAAAATTTAAGAATAACTACTACTAATTAAAATAAGAAAACATCATAGGTCAAAGATACAAAGAATGCAGATAACTGAGACAGCAATAAATAAAAATAAACTAAATTGCTACACCTAACAAAGCACACAGGCTTAACCACAAAGGAAACCACATGTTAGGCTACCTCAAAGGAAACCACATGTAGGCTTAGCTCAAGAAATTGAAAAACACTTTAAGAATGCAAGTTAAGCAAAAATAAATCTCAATATACAAAAATACTAAACTATATGCTAAAATACAATAAAAATACCAAAACTGAAACAGTAAAAATCAAAAATTGACATTAAAAAATCACTTAACTCCAGAGCAGCAAAAATCTCCCCTGCAACACTGGCGTCCTCTAGCGGCGATTTACCGATTACATATTACTAGCTGTGGGGGGGGGGGGCAATGACTGGAAATATTCGAAAAGAAAAAAATAATGAGAGGTATTTTTAGAAGCTCTCCAATAGGAGGTCAAAGGGGACACTGTGACCTCCTGAAAAATTTCATCTTCAGCAACTTTTTCTAAAGATTCAGTAACTTTAGAAACAATATTGCAACATTGAAATTTTCTATTTATTTATTTTTTCCATGTGAGCTTGATCGTATTTTATCATTCGAAAAAAATTAGGAAATTCCTTTGGGAAATTAAGAACATCTTCTTGAGAAGTATGAGATACTCATGGGCAGTCAAGCTTATTTCTTTACAAAATACGATAAAGTACACATGCAAAAAATATATCATTAAGAAATCTCAATGTTGCTATACTGTTTTGCCGCAAATTTTGTCCAAATTTGCAGAATCGCCAACAAAACTTTTCAAATATGAAATTTCCCGGGAGGTCACTATGAATACTAGAATACCTTTAAAGGGACCTCAACGAATTTACCTTTTCCAATATTTTCAAAGCTAGTAATATGTACATTCAATAATTCTCTCAGTAATTGTTTATCATGTTTTGAGTTAATTGCAATTAAAAAACTAAAAATTATCAAAAGTTAGACAAAATTAAGTGCTTTTAGTCGTTTTCTCTTTCTCTACACAAATTTATATACTTCATTACTATATACTTAAATTTTCAGCAGATTTGACCTACTTGATGGACACATTTTACTATGAGAAAAAGCATTAAAATAACCCCACGCTTTCTTTCTTTTTTACGTTATTTTACACATCTGTAGGTTCCATAATCTATTAAAGTTATATTTTTCTAAAGTTGCTGTTTTGAGTTAAATGCGATCAAAAAACCACAAATTTTGAACATTTGAAAAATATGTAAGTCTTTTTCTTTTCAAAACAATGTAGACCAGTAACCTAGTATATCGTAAGTTGCATCAAATGGTGGTAGAAGGTTTCTTTTTTTTTATCTTGCTTAGGATGAGACCAGGATGAAAAATCCAAGTTTTCGACCTCGGCAGCCTCCCGGATCACTTTTGAAAATCAACAAAACTGCTTATTTTTCGCACTGTTTTTGCTTTTTCCCTATTTTGACCATGAAGGAGCCCAGTTTCGGCAAATATCATATTTACGCATTGAAACTAGATTAAATTTCCTACACTTTGAAAAAAAATGAAGTTTCTAGCTATAATACTTTTTAAGATACAGCTTTCCCAAGTTTCACAAATTTTCAAAAATTTAAAAATTTTAACGAATTTTCATGATTTATTATGTGCTAGCCACCACGGTGGCAAGGGTAGCCACCACGGAGGCCACCCTGACCTCCCTACCTTGTAAAAACCGCCTGCGGTGGGTTGATGTGAACCGCCTTCGGCGGTGTACTTTGGGTTTTTAGCATAGCGCACTTCTAGAACCATTTCATTCTCAACACTGCACTTCGGAGAAGTTTGGACCACTCTGGAGATGGCAGGGGAAAGCGGAGCTGTATTGTAAGAGGGGAGAGGTCACTATTAACAACAAAAGGACTGATATTGGAATACAAAATTTATTTAACAAACGATTTTAACAAGGGTATACAAAAATGGTAAATGAAATTCAAGAAAAACAAAATGAAGATTAAAGGTATTTCCTCCTTTTAGAAGGACCAGGGTCAAGCAAAACCGAAAGTTCTTCTCCTTCAATGCCATTTTCCTCGTCCTGCACCTCCTGAAACGGGATGAAAATACCTAAATGTCACAAGAACGGTAGCATCTGTTGAACAGTGTTCAGATGCAAATTCCAGTCTCCCATCCTTTCTGCTTGGATGAACTGTTTAACTAATGACAAAATTCGAAAGTAGTTAACCCAAAGCTGAGCAGTTGGTCCATTGCCTTCAAGGTTTCGTAGGGCACTGTGTAGTTTCGTTTCTATGGAGTGGAATTTTTCCTCTTCTTGCGCTTCCAAAATTCTAGATTTGTCAGTCTGACAGAAGGTTTATAAGCGGGTCATTCCATGTCAAGTGATCCAACGTTTTTTACCTTACATTTTTGTATTTCTTTCACATTTGGCTCATCAATTGTACCCCTTGAGGTAATCAAAAGTCTCAATTTTTGGATTTTTATCTCTATTATTTTTTCATTTATGAGACTTTGAACTTTGGAAAAACCCTCGTTTTTCCATGGATAAGGGTACATAAAAGGGACCATAACTCGGCACCAAATATAGATAGAACGATTTGGTAAATGGCATTTTAAAGTACGTTAGTTGCCGCTTAATCTGATATGCAACATGACTAATTTGATAAAAATTTTCTTTTTCAAAAAATGAAATTTAAATTTCTCAAAAAACATATAATTAATTTTTTTGAAAAAATTCTCAAAAATTCTTGTGTATTTCATCTATGTTTGTACAAATTTTTAGATTGGGATCTCAATGGGATCATATTTTTTTGAATTTTTGAATAAAACTGTATAGGAAAAAAAATGATATTTTTTAGATTCTATTTATTTAAATACTAAGTTCTCTTGCTCGTGATGGTCTAAAAACTAGTAAACAAACATGAATATGTTTAAAGTGAGCTGGCATGAGCTTATAGATTTGTCAGGTTCACCCCCCTACCCCTTTCTTCCCCGCACAACCACTCTTTTTTAATTCAAAACTGTTCAAAATGTTTTAAAAAAAACAAAAACTCTTTGATACAAAATGAATAGTAAACTTATTTAAAGTGGGGAAATGGGTTTCCTTATAACTAGACGAAGTATCCCCCTCCCCACCCAAATATACCATTCACACTATACTAATATGACGTCTGACCTGGGGATTGAGTTGAGGATTATTTTCAAACCTAGGTATATATATTGTTTTTCAGACGAAGTGTTTCTTTTCGATCCGAACTTCAAAGTGTACTTCCATTCAATATCTGAAATTTAACTTTATGATTCATTTCATCTTCTACTCCAGCACCAATCTTCAATTTAGAAGGGAGGAAATAAATGGGTCTCCCCAATATCATAGCAAACAGCAAAATAGCACTGTTTCGCCTTGTTCTCATCGTTTTTTCTATTCTTTTCGCACAAAACTGATGATAAAAAAAATAAAAGTTTGGAGTGGAAAGGTAGGGTAAGGGGGGGGGGAGCAATCTGTAAAGAAGTTAAACAACATGTGAGGTTGTGCTCAAAAAGCAGTGTTTGTTTAATATGTACATATATAGATATATCTTGCTGCATTACTTTCCTTTACAACAAAATGAAAAAGAACACAAACAATTAAATAAAAGCTGCACACTAGATAATGTGGGAAGATAGTTATGGGGACACAGACATATGGTCTGATATTTTGATTTATATTAGTCATGTTGCATATCAGATTAAGCGGCAACTAACGTACTTTAAAATGCCATTTACCAAATCGTTCTATCTATATTTGGTGCCGAGTTATGGTCCCTTTTATGTACCCTTATCCATGGAAAAACGAGGGTTTTTCCAAAGTTCAAAGTCTCATAAATGAAAAAATAATAGAGATAAAAATCCAAAAATTGAGACTTTTGATTACCTCAAGGGGTACAATTGATGAGCCAAATGTGAAAGAAATACAAAAATGTAAGGTAAAATTTTTCTCAGATTTTGGATCACTTGACGTGGAATGACCCAAGCATAGAAGTTTCTTCTTCCGACAAGACAATTGTTTTAACTACCTCTTGTGCTAATGCTAGATACGTCAAAGTGTGAGCTCTGACAGCTCGGGCATATGAATGGCCAGACATCATCTTATCGATACTATTTTCAGCGTAAATGTTTGCAAACAATTCTTTTAATCCACTTCCTCCCATTATATTGCCTATTGTACCCAAAAATGACATTAGTAAGTGGAATCCTCCCAATCTCACAACCACATTATTTAAATCAGATTCACTGTT
Organism: Uloborus plumipes; assembly: GCA_038373865.1. Lineage (NCBI taxonomy): Eukaryota > Metazoa > Arthropoda > Arachnida > Araneae > Uloboridae > Uloborus > Uloborus plumipes. The sequence continues at coordinate 187,556 of JAXGGA010000679.1, forward strand.
GTTGGTGAGGATCTCTTTTGCTTTGATGTACAATGGTTGGTCGAATGTGACAAAGCAGGTTTTCTGACCATAACCATGGCATTTCTGGTTTGCTATTCGTAGAGAGGACAGTATGGTGTCATATTGAGAAGGGGTATGGTTTATAAATGGTAGGCATATCACTTTAGTTGTTTAGAAGGGTAGATATTTCGTAGCCTCTTCCATAAACCAGGTAAGCTCTGAAGATTCAAACTCTTTCCCAACAGCCATGCAGAATCTGTAGGAAGTGGTGTAATATCTTCAGGTATTGGATGAATACTGTCTACGTTTTTATAACAGTCTCCGATAAGCCTTTGTTGTTTACATTGTGAAACAGGTCCAACTGCAGCGGAGGATTCTGTTGAATTAGTTGACTGGCAGAGCAACGTGTTAAGCGCGGTATTTTCCCTTCCGGACGTACCGAGTTATTGGGAGTTACCATCATAATTCCACCCATTGCGTGGAAAGTGCCCAACCCATCAATGTCTTGACCTTAAAAGCGGCATTGTCGAAACAGAATTGAATGAAAGCATTATCATCCAACTGAAGTTTGTCTGGCCGCATGATGGCTGATGACTAAAGAGCAGTGACTTGCTTGTAGCTTGCAGAAAATCCCAGGGATGCCAGAACTTCAACAAGATGTTTCGATCCAAATTTATGATACAAAATGTGCCAACGCCATGTAGTAATGATGATAGAAACGAGCGGGCCGCACTGATGATATTATGGAATGTGCAAGAGCTATACACTTTGTATGATAAAAATCCAGAATGCCTCGTTTATGTGTGATTATCAAAGTTTTCAAGAAAAGTGAGAGGGTATCTGGGATTACAGATTTGACGTTGCTCAAGAAGTCGGTTGAGGATTCATACAGAGCTGTTACATAAACTTGGGATCGAATATCTTCCCGTATAATATCAGCAGCCGCTTTCACAACAATCTTTCCTGTTTATTACTTAATTTACTGGTTTCTTGATACCAGGCATTTGTAAGTATTTTGTGACCAGTATTCTTAAAGCCGACAACCGTTTTCTTAAATGCAACGTACGCGATGAGTATGTCTTCACCATACTTGTCAAAAAGTCTTTTTTTAATGGTTAGAGTATCAGGCTTTTTTCATTCTATGAGATTGATAAGTAAGGAAAGGGAAAACTGACACTCATCGGCATGCTCTTCAAGATAAGCAAATATGATCGCCATGGCTTCATCAACGGTAGACTGCCGATGAGCACCTCTTGGAAGTCCTTTGGATGGTGCTCTGTATCCTTTGGCAAAACAGATGGTATCTTGCATCGAGTGCAACCAAATCAGTATCCTCTGAAATTCGTTCCTTAATTTTCAGCACCATTCGTCACCTCTTCGTTCAGCTGCCCTCAGTATGTTTGAGATCAAATTTTTCTCAACAGTGATCACAGTATTTCTTTTTTCTGCCGGTTTTTTCTTCTGAGATTCAATGAACTCTTTTGTTATGACTTCTCCACATAAGAAACACTGTTCTCTGAAATTGAACTTCACAGAGAAAGCTCTGGTTACCCGTATCACATTTGTATCTCCACGTTTAATAGCTGCGCTGATCAACTTAGGATTGTCGTAACGCTTCTGACATGCTGAATGTACATAAATCTCAGTCAAACGTTTCAATAAAAGTTGATCGCATGTGGGGTTTTAACTCCTTTTTCTTTCACCAGCACTATTTCACCTTTATCCAAACTCTCATTGCATATGAAACACGTAAAGCTCGCGGACGGTTCAGACTCCGACATGATGATTTTTCGTTCAGCTAAGCAAACTGCTATCAACTAAGCCGCGACTCCAAACGACTAATAGAACCGTTGAATAGTTCTATTTTTTTAAAAAAGGGGGTGGGGGGCAAACCCCCCTCACTGCGGATTTAAAATTATCAAGGGAAACTAAAAGCCAGCTCCCTCTCCTCCCCATTGAAGAAACAGCTGCTTATCAAAGGAACAATATGGTAGGAATGTGGTTGCTGTAGAAGGGTTCGACTGCTTGTCTCAGACATAGAAAAAAGTATTAGACTCTGGAAAAGTTTGAAATTCCGACGTTTTTGCATGTTTTGAAGTGTGTGGAGTCCATTTCTTTCTTTGCGCATTTCTTTCCACCTTTACTGAATGCGGGTCGATAAACGTGATTATCAGTACTGATTAAACGGAAATAGTTACGTATTTTATGATCATTAAATTTATATTAACTTTTTATATTAAGACATTTTTGAATAAATGTTTGTTTCACTAACTCATTTCAGACAGGTTATTAAAGACATAAAGACACTTGCATATGTGACGAAACAAGGAAATAAATTTAAAATTTTCGAGTTTGGAGAATTTTGCGAAATTTTGAGAAACTGTCTTAAAAACTAGTTTGACTAACTGGCCCGTTTTAGTTTAAAATAACAGCAAATTTAGACTAGTTTAAATATCTAAAATATGATGTAGTCGGCGCTGCGATGACCCCCAAGTACATTGTTGAGAATAAAATGGTCCTAGAGATGCGCTGTGCTGAAAACGCGAAGTACACCGCCGAAGGCGGTGCACAAAACGCTCTGCAAGCGGTTCCCATAAGGTGGTAAGGTCAGGGTGGCCTCCGCGGTGGCTACTCTTGCCGCCTTGGTGTCTAGCACACGATAAAACATGAAAATTCGTTAAAATTTTTAAATTTTTGAAAATTTGCGAAACTTGGGAAAGCTGTATCTTAAAAACTATTATAGCTAGAAACTTCATTTTTTTTCAAAGTGTAGGAAATTTAATCTAGTTTCAATGCGTAAATACGATATTTGCCAAAACTGGGCTCCTTCATGGTCAAAATAGGGAAAAAGCAAAAACAGTGCGAAAAATTAGCAGTTTTGTGGATTTTCAAAAGTGATCCTGGAGGCTGCCGAGGTCGAAAACTTGGATTTTTCATCCTGGTCACATCCCATGTAAGATAAAATAAAGAAACCTTCTACCAACATTTGATGCAACTTAGCCCCCCATGTTCAGGACAAGGTTACTGGACTACATGGTTTCAATGTCGACAAAGCAATTTGAAACAATTTTAGTTTTTTTTCTTTTCGAATATATGCTTCTGTTTTTCTTCGAATTTGAAATAAGACTCTCCATTTTTTACGTAGTGAAGAACTCAAAATTGTATTTAAAAATACCCCATTTCAAAAGATTTAAACTCTTTCACATTGAAAATAAACTAAGCTTTTCTGATAGTTCTCGGCAAAATATTTGACCCTTTTTTTTCTCTTCAGACAAGAGAATCAAGCGCAGGTGGTTTCTTCCGTCCATCGATCACGTACTGAACAAACTTTACCACTTTTCGCACAGATAATTCATCAATGCTATATTTCGAAAGCTCCGCTCGGAAGAAGAATTTGAGGCAGTTTATTCTTTTGGTTGTTGAACATGTTGTTCGAAGATGTAGTTATCTTTCAAACATATTATTCGAGTGATGAATTATTGGGTGACGTGCTATTAATTAAATTCTACTTCGCGGGAAATGTTTTTCGAGATCTAGAAAAGAATAGGAATTAAATGAGTAAAATAACTGGGGATGAATATGACGGGTAATTATTATTTAATAAGAAAATGTTTGTTTAGTACTAAATTTGATGAGTATTTTCTGGTTTAAAAATTGATTTGTTGATGAGTATGACGCGGCAGTAATAGGATTTGAAAGTATTTCGGGACAATGCGGAATTGTAACGAAATATCTTAAGTTTACATATAAGAGAGATTCTCCTATAACGGGAACCAGGGGCGGCCTTTCAACATTTTATTTAAGGGGGCAATATTCTTAAATATGGAGTATCTCGGTATGGAATTAAATGCATATTGCCTAAAAGAAAGAGGTCTTAAAATGGATTTAATATTAAGAAATATTTGTTAAAACAATTTAAATTTTATAAACTAAAATTTTAAAGTAGTAGTAAGCTACCGTACAAAATGTCTACGCTAGTTTTAAATTTTTAATTAAGCTTTAATCTGCAGTGTTTGGAGTAAGAACAAGAGGAGTAGAGAAAATTTTGTTTTTCTTCAATGTGCAGGGTCTTGTGCTATTTCCTAAAAAGCTAAAGATTAAATTCCTTTCTTGTCCTGGTGTGCTTATGTTAGAATTATAAAACACCCATTTTGCCGATTCCTTTCTCTTTAAAATAATCTCCAGAAGAAAAAATCTCCAGTTTCATCAACTCTTAGTGGCAATTGACAAACATTTTTAGTTTCTTTTTACGCATGATCACTGATTTGTGATGCACATAAATTAAATTTATCTGTTTTTTTTATCATTCTGAGAAAAATATTTGGGGTGCAACCGCCTTTCTTTGCCCCCTTATTTGCCGCTCCTGATGGTAAGGTATATTTGTCATTACACCAAAAATTAGAAAACTATTTCTTTTATTCATGTACTTTTTCAGAATCATTTAACAAGATTACAGATGTTTTAAGGACAATTCCATGGTATCAGACGCATCAATAGTTGCATAAAATACCCTATAATGATTTCAACTATGTTAGATCCTGGCTTTATTGCATCAACTTTATGGAAAACATATACTCTGCTTTATAAAATGCAATTAAATTTTTTAAGAATCATTTTTTTGGCTCCATTACGGACGTATATTATAAGGTACGAGCCAAAGAATGGTGTAGAAAGGTAGTTAAAGAAAGGTAGTGAGCAAAAAATATAAGAGTACTGCTTCTAGAAATCTTCGAAACGTAATTGCATTATTGCAAAAAAAAAAAAAAAAAAAAAAAATTATTGTTTTTGCAGTATAATACTGGAGGCCGAGGTTCCAATTTGAAACTGTAAAATACACAGTAATAAACTGTAAACTGTAAAACTAGAAATCTTACAGTTTCTTACTCTATAGTTACAGTTTATTGCCGTACAGTTTAATTTTACAGTTTATTGCCGTAAAATTTAGCACTATTATACTGTACAAACAATATACTAATGGCAGCAGAGGTTCCAGTTTAAAACTAAAATACAAGGTAATAAACTGTAAAGTTAGTAGTTTTATAGTTTATTACTGCAAAATTAGCCATTTTACAGTTTGTTGCTATAAAATTAGTTGCATTATACTGTAAAAACTTTCATTTTTTACAATGTAGAAGTAAAGCTAATGTTTTTCATAAAGTACATGCAATGAAAGAAGGATCTAATATTGATGGGGTTTTTATCGGGTGTTTTGTACAACAACAGGTCAAGTAAAATATAATTACCCCAAAACTATACAGCAAAAATATGAATAAATTTCGTAGTAAATGTATTTTTTTTTCTTGCCTCCTCTGCCCCTCATATTTTATTTTTTGAATATGATAGATTAAAAAGTAATGAAGAAAGCTATACACGTTTTATTAACTGAGCTATTAACTAAATTTTGCTTTTCAAACATCATAAAACAATTCAAAGTGATATGTCACTGACGAAATGAAATTTGAAGTTTAACCCTCAGTTTTCTGTTCTTTCCGTTTATACAAGGTTTGCTTAAAAGCATCCCTATAAGATAGTTAACATCTGTAGAATGATGTGCATGCATCAAAAAATAATTATTTTTGTCCATATATAGCTGTTTCCGGCTATTCTAAGAGTTTGCATTTATCTGTAAGATAATTTTTACCTGAATTTTAGATGCATATATTAAAAGGATTCCTTGTCTCTTTAAAGCATCCTTTAGTTCCAAGTAAGTTTAATTCCAAATATTCTTATTGCATCCTTATAATGTGTTATGCTAATTTTTAACTATAAAAACAAAAACCTAACATTTGCGGACTTTTTGTAGGGTGTTTTTACATCATACACAGGAAATCTATTTAAATGAAATTTATCATAGATATCTTAAGAAAGTCGAATATGAGGACCTGTACAACGAATGCTAAGTTTCTAAAGTTAACATCACACTATAAGTAATATATTGCAAAACGTATGACCCATTCTTGCGTTTTTTTATTCTGAAATAATTTAGTATGTAGCATTTAATAAGTCATCTATTCATATTATCTTCTTCCACTTTACCTAACAGACTTTTATAGCTTTGGAAAATTTTATTACTTCATTTCTTAAAAGCACATTTAAAAAAGTTTTTTAGATCAACAAATGAGTATGAACTCTGCCAACGACCTCAAAGGACACGAAATAAAACAGGACTGATCATGTGTGCTCCGAAAACATATAAACTATTTATTCTCTTAGATCACGTTCTGTGAGGAATTATTTACTTAATTCATTCTATAACTTTTACATGGAAGGTCATAAAGCCGCGTTATGACATAAAAACATTCCAAGACGTGAGGAGAATGTGCAAAACGTCAGAGTTTTCTTTATTGGCGATAAAATTTCCAGCATGATATCTAGAAAGCGTTAGCGCAACCGAACAGCTTGCATTAACTGATTACTTTGCGAGATAGAAAGATAGGGGCGAGTGAAAGTGGAAAAAAAATTGTTGTATTTCAAATTAATTTTAAAATTTCATTTATATACTTAACATTTCTTGATAATTTGAAAAAAAAATTGTATTCATATAAATATTTATATTTTTGGCATATTGAATTCAAGTTATGTTTTTCGCAATGATGAATGAGCTAATATTTAGAAAAAAGCCAATTTGAGTCCAAAGCGAATTTTCCCTAGTATTTCAATAACTAGTTAAAAAAATAATTTTCCCCAAAAAGAAGATAAGGTTCTGCTTTCATTTCATGTAATAACATCAGAAAAAAAATTTTTTTTTCTTCAGAAAATATTGTTTTTATACATCAAAAATCAGATCGGTAACGTGTCCCCAGTAGCAAAGCTTAGCATGCAAACAGGTCATGCACACTTTCTAACTTCGCAAAAAAATGCACTCGCACAAAAAACGATTCTATTTTGACCCCTTTGTTAATATTTTACTTCATTTTTGTTTTAATCGATTTCTGATTTTCCAGGAAATGCGAAATAAGCGTGTCCCAAGTTCCGCCGTCAGAGTGGTAACAATAACTTCCTATCTATGTTTAGGCCCCCAAAATCATTTCCTGCACCTATACCACGTGATACTGAGTACCTGGTGGGATGTTTTATCGAATCGTAATTAAAAATTTGCATTTCTGCATCTAAAATTGTAGGTAAGATTTTTTAAAGTGATTTTATAAAATGTGTGTCATTTGAGTCATCAGATCGGTAACACGCTCTAAAATGCGCAGTTTTTATTATTTTAAAAATTATTTTATATATAAGTATAGTCCTTTATTACAAGCGAAAAAACCACGTGTTTGATTTTGGTTTAGTGCGATCGACTCGGAAATAAAAAAAAAAAAAACTTTGTCAGTTTGTCAGATCGGTAACAGTCAGAGCGGTAACATTGAAAAACAGCGAATGTGTTACAGAACTAACTCACAATTTTCAGAATTATAAAAAGCAAAAATCATAGGTTTTAGCCATATATATTGAATATTTTTGTTCTTAAAAAATGAAAAGCAATGAGTTTTAGTACAATTGCTTCATTTGTGGTTTGTATGACCTAACAATAGACGTTAGTAAAATAAGAAAAATTGACACTGCAGAAATTAAGTTAATTAATTATTATTATTTTATTCATTTATTTATTATTTTTTTTTTTTGTTTTTGTTTTTGGTGCTTCAATTTCTCATAACTTCGCTAAATAACTAGATAATAACTAGCATGCTAAATTTGAATTTCTGATCAATAAATTAAATTTCCTGCAACTAATTAAAGAAAAGCAAGCAGCAGAGTTGTGTGTTGAAAAAGTTGATATTGTGTGTTGTTTCAAAACAAAACAAATGTTTTATTAGCTTGGATTTGGTAACCTCATAATTTATTTTATCTACAAACCTTATCGCTCATTTTTATTTCCAAGAAATGCTTTTTTATAATGAAATTTTATTTTTTAGCCTAATATATATATTTTAATATAATTATCTTGATTCTATGTTAAAATTCAAAGAAATGATATCATATTTAGAGATGTTAACGAAAACTGAAAGCAGAAACTCAAATATGTAACTCTTATTAACATCAGATCTGTAACATTCATCAGATCTGTAACGGCTTAAAAGTGAGTAATCTAAGGAGGGGTAAATAACTTCCTTGATCTCCCCCCTTTTATTTTCTTGCATTTAGACCCAATTTAGACTTAAAATCCAATATTAGTTTTTTTCTGAAAAAAATTTTTTTTTTCAGAAAACTCCAACTTCAAATTGGCACTTTTCTAAATATTGGTTCGAATATCGATAAGTGTGTGTGTGCGTGTGTGTGTACGCGCGTGGCGCCACGTACGCGGAAGGTTGCGCTGAGATACGCCTTGTTGCAGACTTCGAGCAAATCTAAAAAGGGAATGACTACTGTACGTCTGAGGTTCAAAAAGCAAACAAATAGGTATTTTTCATTGATCAAATAAGCTTGACACTTGTTTAAGGGGTTTTTTTTTTACCGTCACAGGCGTAACAATCAAATTTTAAATACACATAATTACAATTTAGCTCAATAAGAATTTAATTTTTTTTTCTCTTGTATGATTTGATGTTACTTATGCTATCGTTAATGTTGGTGCGGATTCCTTAACTACACAAATTAACAAAAAATGTTTGATTTTATATTATTGGGTTCGTAACAGTGGAATTGACTGTAAGTAATTGCTTTATTGAAAATGCTCCTAGAGTTTACTCAGAACTTTATTTATATTATGTTTCGTAAAATATTTGTTCTTACAGTTTGTAGTACTTTTAGTACATTTTGAAATGTTATTTTCTATACTTGTTAACAGAAAAAGAAACTAACTCAATTACTTAGGTTAAGCCTTAAGTGCATTAGAATTGGAAGATCTAAAGATCAAAATTTTCAAAGAAATGGGACACTTTAGAAATTCTCTATTTTATTAAGAAACTGCGTTGAAAGGAAATACCGTTTACCAATCTTTGTAATGAATGAAAGGAAAAAAAGAAAAAATATTTATTTTTCAAAAATGCATAAACGAATCTCTAAACAAAAATTCAAAAAGAAAAATAATTTCGAAAGTGAACGTAAAAGTACAATTTTAACTTGACTTCTGTATTTTAACCCTACACTGCATGATTTTTTATTTTTCGTAGAAAAAAATATATGTGTTTGTCAATGTAATAAGAAAACATGGAAAAATATTTAAAAAAAATTAACTCTAAATTTTCACCCCTTTCTAATTAAAAATAGTTTTGTTGCCAAATGGCTACACCATGCATTCAACAGATAAAAATGATTGTAAATGATAGTCTTGAAATTAGTTCTTTTTGGTAAAAAAATAGAGGAATTGAACATTTGGTGCACTGTACTCTTGTAATCCTTTACATTTTGACATTTTACATTATTTTTTATATGTACTTGTACTTTCCGATGATCAATTCTGTCAAATCTGATGTCTTTTGGAGGCTCTCTCGCGCAAGCTTTCTTTCTTTTCCCTCTTTTTTTTGGTTTGTAACTAGTTCCTCTGTAGCTAACCCAAGTAGCACACTTCGTTTTTTAAAGGTTGTAAATTGGTTATTAACGTTGTAACAACGGATTAAAAACGTTTATAAAACGTTTAAACGTTTTTTGTGCTACCTGGGAATGGTCTCTTTTTAATACGCTTTTATTAATTTCACATGTGGGTTTGTTTGTATGTATGTATGTATGTATGTAACTCTGAATAAAAGATAAAATGTACGTTCTTTGCAAATATAAAAGTAATATTTAATATTATTTTTAATACTAAAGGCTAAACTGTATTGCATATTGATGTATTATAAGTACATGTAAACTTAAGTGCGGATATTTAGTAGTTTTGAAAATCTGAGGGAAACCCGTGATGATCACAGCGCATTCCAATGTAAAAGCGTATTTTTTAGTTTTTTTCTCAAAACTATATTTTAAAATTATTAATGACTTTACTTGTCCGTGTAAGCACAACGTTTGTGCTAACTGAAATCTAAAATGAACACGTTTTAAAGGCTTTTCCCTATTGATTTTTTGTTTGTTCACTCTGTTGAACATCAACTAAGCATTGATAATTGCTAGGTCTTATAAACGGTAGAACAGCCGAAAGTACCACTTTTGGGTCCGCATGATTATATTATACCTTCCAAAAAGAGAAAGAAGCTAGCGCGAAACATAAACAAAGCACATACTTCATGAACTATAGAGATGAATCGAAGTGTTCTCTGGATGCTTACTGCATGATGTTGCCAAATGGCTACAGACGTGTATTATGTCCTAGATTTTTTCCAAATAATTATTTTGATGTAAAACGCATCTTGAACGAAAGATAAGTGTTTACTTTATTCATGTTATTTTTTTAAAAGACGAAGAAAAATATTTCATTGTAAAAAATAATTTCAAAACATGGTAGTTTGAGTGATTTTAAAAGCTATCCATATGGATTCATTTAAGAGCATGTAACAGACCAGTGCTGCCATGTATGGAGGATAAATGGTGATAATTGCTTTAAATATACCCAATACTTGCTTTTTATGCATTGAGTTGCCTTATGACTACATTCTGCTATTCATAAGGAGGACAAATTGTCCATGTAGCCAATTGGCAACACCATGCAGTGTAGGGTTAAAATGAATTTCTAGTACGGGGTATACCAATTTTAAACTACTTTATAATTTACAATACCTAATCAAAATATACATACATAAGAAACCATAAT